>JALLOT010000890.1:0-17167 GCA_036939595.1 Thalassiosira livingstoniorum
CAAGATCGTCCGACGGACATAATCCGGAAAAAAAAACGATTTTTTTTCTTTTTCCAATGTGAAAAATACTATACATGGAACCATGCACACACAACTTTTTAGGGAAAATGTTTTTACCCAAATCAGGGAAACTGGTTTTGGAAAATTAGGGCTGCCCATGAAATACTCAGGGAAACAATTAATTGGGAATTTTCCAGGTAATTTCCAGGTAATTTCTAGGCAGCTCCATCTCTAACTCTAGTCTGGAAGTAACTGTCATTATTGCATAAATGAAGTTAAAAATAATACTATTTTTTTAGAGCAAGTTTAAACTTGATATTCTGCTTTTTTGACATCACAAAAAATAACATGAAATACAAAATACACTATTGGAAATAAAAGGCTTTTATGCATATAACACAGAGAGAGATAAATATTTGCATATTCCATGAGAGGATAGTTTATTTAGGTACGAGTCTCGATAAGAGCTTACTGAAAAACACAAAGCTAGTACTTATTCACACCTTTACTAATTTTTAAAAAGTACATGCACCTCATTTTGAAAGATTAAATTTCTTTATTATATATTATTATACCTATTTGAAGAAAAAAGTGGAATAATACACAAAATATCAATGATATTATTAATTTAATTTCACCATAACTACCCTTGCCACAAAAAATATTTTTGTCTTGTTTCTTACTGACATTCAGTGCAGTGGCAGACAAAGTTACTGCTACTCAAAAAATATGTTCATATCTTAGAAAAAATAAATGTTCTCTTCAAATTTATATGATGATGTCATACTTTAACCAAACTTTGTTGTAGGAGTCTCCTTCAATATCCCAATAATTAATCTAGTACTTTTTCCCACATTCTCTTTACTATGTCAAATTTTACTTACATCAAATTTACAATACAATACAGATTTACTTGATACAATAATCTTTCCACATCAGAGACATTTTGTATTTGTATCATTGCATAAAACAAACTAAAACCTACTAGCAAGCAATAAACACAACACCAAGTTGGAATATATTTTGTCAGAATTATTTTTTATTTAGCAAAATTATGTAACAATTGAGTGAAAATAATAGTACCATGACTTGGGTTTCATGGAGTATGAATGTTTTATCCAAGGACTACAAATTTTTGTATACCCTGATGGCTCTTGACAGTGGATGTTGATTGCAATAGATGACTGTTGATACTGATCACAGTTAGTCCTGGAATGCCACAGAGATCAATAGTGGGGTCATGCTTACAGTTTTGTGACCATGACTGTGACCTGGCAACAGTCGCGCAAAAATATCCTGTGATTTGGTAACATGACTGATATGACCTATTTTTTATTGCCAAATGGAGTGTCAAAAGAATTATATTAAATATTATCACTAAAATTTGGAAAAATTTGAATGTGTGATCAATCACTTGAATTGTCACAAAAATTATGCTAAATGATGATGATCAAATACATGCATGTTACCTCTCCATGACCTCTCACTAGAGACCATCTTTTTTGGTGGCTGGAAGTCATCATTTTTATTAGAAAAGAGAATAGATATTGATGCAAGAAATTTATGAAATCTTGTTTGGTTTCAATGTGAAATATTGAGTTAACTAGGGTAATTGCTTTGGTGTGATGGTATGTGTTGGCTGTGAGTGATGTTTGACACAAGTTATTTTTTGAATTTCTCACTCCATATATGACAATGAAATTGTAGAAGCTAATAAAGTAATCATGCTCAAAGGCTATTTTTCATCTGGATTTTCATAATTTATTGACAGACAGCTATGATTTGTTCTTGATACCAGGTACTGCATGGTAATCTGTGACATCTGATGGGAATTAGACAATCAATATTGCGAATTATTCCATACTAGCATCATTTTCAGGTTCAAAGGTTAATTGGATTGAAATTTGTTCTTCTATTCTTCATTGTGGCATTGATCTTGAGAAAGTTATAAGTGGATTCTGAGTCAGCATAAGCCCAGCATTCACTATCTGTATTTTACTTTGATGTGATGGTTGCTTTTTATTGTCAACGACAGGGTTGAGGTTGGCTAAATTGCAACTAATATGCAGGCTAGGTATTGAAACAAAACAATAACACATAGATTGATTTTTTAATTTAAGCTCACCACTAATTGTAAATACCAATCCTATCTGTCAAGCAAAACAATAGTTCTTGATTCAACTTGGCAATTGTTTCATCTTGAAGGTGTTCTCCTTGTATCCCCCATTTAGGTTCCTTCTGGAAACAATCCAAATATGTCCATCATCCATCCCAGGGATTGTGACAGTTGATACTATTGTGTTTGCTGGGAATGCCATAACCATGATTAAAAAAATAGCCCCAATTATTGTGCTGCTTAAAAGAAGTGGAAAATGAGGCATTTTGGACCATGCAGGGTTTGGTTGGGAGCTATCCTTCTCTATCCCTGTCGTCTTAGTCTAGATTATTGTATGTGTGTATCTCTGTGGATCTTGTTGTGTATATTGTATTGGTAGTGTTGGTGGCTCTCAAGAAACTCATCCAGTCTGTTTGGTCTAGTTTAGGTGCTCATATTGACCTTGGTTGGTAATGATGTTTTGGAATTTGAACAGAGGTTATTGTTGATGTGGTTGGGCCATTACCTGTTTTAGACAATATAATAAGTCTGAAGGACATCAAATAGTTCATGTCCTTTTAATGACATCTGTTGCAGTTGCACTATTATATTATTATTATTAAGCTGTGCCTGTGTAGTTCATTGACATCAGTGGCAAGGCTGTTGCAAAAGTTATGATTGGTTTGCATCAGCTATAAAAATCTGTTTGACTGGTCGCAAGAGTTGAATAAAACTATGATGCTGAATCTCTATACATGGAGCTATCATCATGATGGGTATCACCAATAGTATTTTCTCCAAATACTTGATTGGCTGTTGCTGTCTCTGTTTTGCCATTCCTGAAAATAATCCCATGTTCTATTTGCAAGGGGAGGCTTTGTTAGGAAGGCTTTGTTAGTCCTTATATTCTTGTCAAAGATATCAGTTTTAAGTAACACACATGCTTTTGCTTCTACTGTATTAGTACTATTAATAGGATACTACTTGGTGTATATGGAGAACTTGATGGTTTCATGAATTTGGGTAAAGAGATATTCAATGGAAATGGTGACATCCCTATTTGCTACTATTGTGTTGTTTTTTGGAAGAACAAGAGAAGAGACTTTGTCATATTTCTCATCAAATGTTTTGAGCTTGAATTTTGCAATCAATTTTGCAACAAAGTTTGGTGTCTTTGATCTAAAAGATCTTTTACTATGTGTCTTTAGCTGGGTTGGGTGGTCAAAAGAAAAAAACATTGTTGAAGGTTTTGTTTTTTGTCAATATTGCCAATGTTCTTTTATATCCTTGTATTACTAGGGAAATCAATATACTTGATTTGTGCTCCTCTGAATTGATGCATTCGTCTTTGAAGTCTGGATGTGCTGCAGGTTGGAAGGGATAAGTCATATCTATGTTGCCAGGGAGAATATTGCACAGTTTGTTGCTGGCTCAAGGACTTTGTAAATGCAGCTTTATTTTTCATCAAGTTTTGAAGTGACATATTTGGTATTCATGATCTAATTTTCTAGAAGCTAAATAAGGTTGTGGAGAGCTAGTCAACCATCAAGTTCTTAGAAATTTATTATAAAAAAGGTAGCTTGAATGTCTGTCACTAATAAAGGTGTGTAGAATGCCACAATGTCGAGGATGAATAGTAAGCAAACTTCCTCAGAGCTAAGTACTAATAAGGGATATGCCTGTGTATGTTACAATTAATTCAAATTACATAGATGATCAATATTTAAAAACAATGATGCTGAATAAGTTTATGCCTGGTTGATGATATTGTTAACTTAGTAAATCAATATGTTGGTTTTTGTCCATGTAAGGTATCAAAATGTTAGCAAAAGTGTAAAAAGTATTTTTGCAAGCATTAGCAATAGAAACTGAAACATGCATTTGAATTGACTTGGTTAAATGGAGTAAGCTGCCACTGATGCACAGCTGAAGTCTGTATATTTTGGTGTATGTAGTGTTTGTCCTACCCACAGAGGAACTATGTATGTTTCGAACACTTTTGCTGTCAAGCTGTGATGAATAATCACGTGTTAGTTACATGATTGAGAAGTTATCCAAAGAAGACCAAGACAAAAGTGCATCCAACATTCTCCAGAGAATATGGGTTGGTCTTTGTGTGAATGATACTAGTACTAGTAACTTCATGCTTATATTCTGCTTCCATATTCAACATGCACTGAAACACTTTAAATACAAAAGTGTACTTGGCAATGAAACATAACCTAGTAAAACATTAGAAAACATGTATTGTGCTTTTTCACAGATGATAATTAGAAGCTCTATCATTCAAATAACATTCTGAGGTATAAAGGAGCTTATTGGCACCCCTATGATTGATATTATTTGAAAAAACCTCAACGTTGACTAAATGACTACATACTATCCAGCTGATTGCATGTATCAACCTGAATTGATCCAGATTCTAGGAAATGAACTGTACAAAAAATGCTATTTGTTCCACAACTTACCATAGGCAATGTTACACCCCACAAACATAGGTTTCAAATCATGGGTTCCTAATACAAAAGGTGAAAAGTTGAATTGCGTTTGATACTCTTTATCAACAACCAAAAAGTACTTGTCTCATGTTCATGGCAAGACGATCTATTGTAAGTACTTATCTGTCACAGCCAGGATAGTTTTGAATCTATTGTGTCAATCTTGATTCTGTTTGCAAAAATATCTATATTTTATATACAAGACAGCAGAAAACTTAATCACTTGTATTTTTCTATGACAACTTTTACGTTGTTATGCACATTCGTGTTTGTCGTAATAGATCTTACATGTTGGTGGAAACATGAGGCTTCATTTTGAAGAAGCATACCTACTACCATGGTACACACCGCATGGGTTTTTTACTTTTCAGCAGAATATCATTTCAATGCAACTATAGACATCAATACGAATGTGCACCTGTCATACGCACTGCTTACAACCACTGTTGATTCATGGTCCTATCATTTTTCGGTATAATAATTAGTAGGCCTCGACAAAAAATGTGATAATACTAGGAGTTCATCCCTTTAATATGAATTATGTTTTTGTTTCAAAGTTAAGACAAACACCTGTTCTTCTGCCCCTTCCCTTCATCTCAGATGAAAGTTGAATTATATGCTTCAACTGTCATAACACAGACATCAGTTGGATATTTCATCAGCTGTGCCTACACAATATCCAGTATCACTCACATTCTGCTACGAAACGCAGTATTTTTTCCCTTACAGCAACGGCTCTGTAGTCGGATTTCCCTCAAACTCAATCTTTTCAAGTTCCTCCCTTGCTTTTCCAGCTGATAAACTTGCCACACCCGCTAAAAACCAAAACACCACTGCCGAAACAACACACTTCGCCCCGGAAGCCATATGACACGTATCACTGAATTCGACATTCGGATAATCATTTTCCAAACGAGCAATGAGGGGGTTGTTATTGCACATGGTACTGTCGAGAAACAGCAGGGTCAATCCCGAAGTAATGCAGGCAAACATGTACAAAATACCCTCCATTTTGTTCCATTGAGATGATTCCATCTCTTTCGGCGAGCAGGATTTGACACAAGCTGATACTAGGAAGATGAAACCGACCAGAACTGTGATGATTCCAAATGCCTCGGCTGTTCTCCACTTTGAGTCTTTAACGAGGGTGTCAGGGTAGTGGTGGCATGTTTCAATGATGTAATTTCCGCTAGTGCTCACTGCATAGGTCCAGAATTGGTAGTAGAAAATGCCGAAGTTGACAGAGATTGGCTCTTGAAACCCCGATGTGGACGAGATCTTCAAGAATCTGCAGTTGAGGAGGCCGAACCAGGAGAGGAGGAAGGCGGTGCACGAGAAGAGCACGGCGGCGAAGGACCCGCGTAGAGCTCTAACGTGTCGAGACAGGATAAGCACGAATTGATTAGTCGGTGGACAAAGTGAACCAATAGTTCGTATTGAAAAGCTACCGGAAGACGATTAACGCTGTCGCTGTCGCCCCCTGCCCCGCCTTTGTCGGATACGATCCTCTTTAAGCCACTGTCATATCTTATTCCCAACGGCGTCTGGACCATGCCCGCCCGCCGACCGCCTTTCGTAGCGTCCGAAGCCCCAGCGACAACGACATCAACCTCTGCCAGCTTCCCAGGAAAAGCAATAGGCGAGATAAACCGCAAACACATGACAGGAAACTGCAAATGATGTGAAAACGGAACTCACGATTGTCTTGTCATGGTGTTGAACAGTTGAGTGTTTTTCTTTTTTCAGTAACAGGTAGTACAAGGTAGGTACTTATGGGTGTACCTAAGTACCTAAGTAAGTATGATGTACTCGTAAAATACTACGTACTGTACCATACTACTAGCTTCTTACGTCCCCACATCCTGCATGGCCCAGGACGATTCTGATATCACGTTTTTACGTGTTTTTACAAAATACTGATTATTTGATGTGTGATATTATCCAAAGATATATATTTGAACAAAAATAAGGATGCGTACCTAAGTAGAGGACGAATAGTTTTGTATCTAAACCGGATTGAACCTCTCAAACACATGAAAAAATCCCACCAACTTTCAGATTTAGTCACCACTATTGTCACTATGATAATTTTCATTGATTTCCATATTTTAATCATAACCATAAGTGGCATAAGACGGCATGTATCTTATCTATTGTAATTCCTTTTTACCCTAAAATATTGATTTATTTTATCTTGGATAGATTGGGTGATCAAATATTCACACATCAAAAACAATTGTCACATCACTTGTCAGCTCATCCTTGTCTTCAATAATGTGAAAAAGTGTCACTGACCAATTCCATACTATTTCTATGTTTTTCTTATCAATTTTAAAAATGATAAACACACAGAAATTCAAAAACTAAGTTTCAAATATCCCACTGGGATTTTTGATACTTTTCCTATATTTGAAGCTAAAACCATACAATGGGGATTCATCTTGTGTTCCACATGTTGTTTTAAGCAAGATTTCTATTCCCCACTTGAAAATCCAAGCTTCATTAGTTTTTTTCCAATGCAATGTTGGGCAGTGATGTTCATATTTTCTCACTGTAGTCTCTCAATATACCAAACATCAGCATCAAATAAAAAGTGAGAGGAATTGTCATGGGATGAGCTTTTTAATTTCCCCCTGTCTGATTGCATTGTGGCTGTCCTGTTTGACTGTTTTCACTGACGGTACCTTGAATCTAAGAAGATGGAGTATTTTTCTTCCTTATGGTTGCAGCTTGGACACAAAATGATTGAGGTTTCGTGAGAAAACTTTTCATATAAAATATTAATACATGAAAATCTTTCCAGAACAAAAGTCAAAGTTCTTAACTCAGTGAGCTGCCCAAAATGGATTTTCTATTAGATTACCCCACATGCACTAGAAACCTGATCTGTGGGTTGGTTCGTTCCTTCTCATGCAGTGGAGCTAAGGGAATGACCTATTGCAATAAAAACATAATTGAGAAATTAGGGTACTCATGAAGTGAAAACAATAGTTAGTATTCAAGAATATAGAAAATCTTGTGCTTACACCTAGGATTTGAGAACAATTAAAATATGTACAGGGATACAGTGACAAAAAGGAAAATCTAAAAAAAATGACTTTTGTTTGAGCTTCTATGTACATGAAGATTTTTTTACATGTCTGTTTTAATACTCAGTGTATTTGAACATTCATTTGAAACCTCCCTTACATTTACAAAGTGAACAAGGCAGCAAATATTCCATTTGTGGTTCCATGAAGCAGATGTATTAAGATACATGTTGCACTATATGCCATGCATTTACATCCCAACACAAATTTTCATTTTTACTTTGTAACAATATTCCCATTCACATGCAAATGAGAACTCATTCCAATGATATTTGGCTATGAGATGAAGGTTTCATTACAAAACAAGGTGGCCTTTGGTTAATTTTTTAATCTCATCTTACACATTTTGTTCATGATTTGACTGTCATATGAAAATCAAAACAATGTGTATCAATGATATTAAGGATACTATTAGTCCTGTGTATTTTATTATTGTTATTTGCTACTTCTGTGTACAAAAAGTAACAACACATAATTTAGTCCGCTGCTACAATCTAGCAAATTTTATGACTATCACCAATTTAAAGCTACTTCTATTTTTATCAAAAATCAAAAGGTCAAACTGTGATATTACTTTTCAGTCAACAGTGCACCCATTACAGCACCTTTATGGACCCAATAAGTGCATGTTTCAATAATGATAGTAGTACAACAATACTTTCCTTCATATTATTAAGTGTCCCAACAACTGATGTTCCTTGATAGTACCATCATGCATAAAATACAATGTTCATATTGAATATTTTTCTTGGGGTGTTTTGTTGGAGTTCATTGGTTGCTTGGGAATTGTCCCTTTTGCAGGCAGGGACAATGATAGTATTTTGGTATGTTACTCAAAGATTACTTACGAAAGAGATGGATGGAAAAGTCATCATTTCCCATAAACATATCACTGCGTAACATCCTACCTGGATACATTGCATTTAAATCACAACCATATCATAGAGTGAAAATCTCAAGGATTTTTCTCATAACAAAAAACTCTCTCAAAGTATCACAAATAATATACTTCCAGCTAGTAGAAATGCATATTAATCAAAAAGATGTATCATTTCAATTAATGAATTCTTTGCATGAATTCCACAGTTTGTTTTCAATGGATAACATCTTTCATTAAATTACTAATCAATTCTAGTAATGGAAGTACAAGGCAGTAAAATATTTTTTTTATTCAATGATAAATATCATTTTTGATATTCATAATGTGATAATATGTTGGAATGGTGTAATTCTTAGGTTTGAAGGAGAGTTAGTGAAATCTATTTTGTAATAATAAGATATAAAATATTGAAATCTATTCAACATATTCATTGATCTAATAAATGTGTCAATGTATAATAAAAAATCAACTTTCATAATCTACACTACAGATAGTTTTAAGACCAAATTCAAAGCCAATCATATTATTCATATCTAATGTGTTGCTCATGTCTTACAAAATCAGTTTTCCAATTCATAAGTTGGATCTAAGCTTTGGCATATAGAAACCTTCTCTTTAAGCCTTTTTTTGGTAGCTGTGTACTTAATTTTTCTCCTTTTTGATTTATTTGCTTCCCTAATACTGGTATGATGTTGGTCAAGGGCTTCCAAATTATAATGATGAAGTTATCACTTTCCGATAAATTTATAAATAAATGACTATAGCATGTAATTTAGACATTCCTTTTGATTTTAAAAATATGGGTATATTTTCAGTATGATTGATGATTAACATATTTCAGTAAGAATGATATTATTCAACAAATTCCTCATGAGTTTAATAAAAGCTGCAAGATTTTATTTAAAATACTTGACAGCTATCTAAATTCTTCTGTTTCGATTCACAAAAAGTATCAGGAATTGTAAGAACACAGGATATTACATAGTAAAAGTGAATATAATTAAAAATGATATTATATGTGGTAATAACATAAACTCATTATTGTGTGGAACCTTGTATCAACCAAAATCCCAAGTCACTTTTTTATGATAGTAGCCTTCCAATTTAGATGCTCTTATATTAATAGCTTCTCAAACTAAATAATTTTCTCCTAAAATCTCAATCTTAATATTTAACAACCAATTTCCAACTTCCAACTTCTTTGTTTTGAGTATGAGTTTACAAATAATTTATAATCATACATGTGATTATTACTTGATATTTTTAAGCAAACCAATAAAGAAAAAAAGAAATACACTAAAAAGAGATACATATATAACCAGAACCAAAGATTACAGAACCTTTTTTCAAATCAAGTGTTACTTCAGATATAATTTTTGTGTTATTTGATTTTATCATAATCATCATCAATAATAAGGTTGTTGCCATCATGATTGTAAAGAAGATGAAGATGTCAACAAAAATATGAATCATGATGATAACCAATGGAAAAGATAATGATGCTTTCAATTAGATGGTATTTTGATAGTCATCCATTTTAATTGTGCTTGGATTTTTGCATATCATATTGCTACATGAGAATGCATACATTTCTGAATGCAAGTAGAGTAGATGATTGTAGAGCTCAGTTTGTGACCATGACAGGGGTTGTGTGTTGGTGTGATTACAAAAATGAATGATTTCCTCACACACGGAAAGAAATTACTTTTGGAGGATGATTTTTTGGATTTTATTAATTTAATTTTAGGAGGATGGTCTCAATAAGATATATGGTGTATCCCATTAAAATTTATTTACCTTCTCTGAAACACCAAATTCTGACACTATGAGTTCACAGTCATAGTCATAATGCCCAGTATCAAATCATTATAGTCATCATGGTCTAAGATGTATGATTTCAATCTGAAAAGAAAATTTCAGAAACTGTAGGCCAGTGAAATGATTTTTTTGTTTTGACTATTGAAAAAGCCAACTGACAGATAAGGGGCATCAAAAAAGTTGACTGGAGTCTGTTGGCATGTGTGTGTTTTGATTTTGTTTTCAGATTTGTTGGAAATTTTCAATTTTCACTTTCTTTGTCGAGGCCGCCGGACGATCAAAGTCACGAAGTTGCGCTAAAAAATAACAGATATGTGGAGCTTGCTTTATGTCTCGGGAGAATCAACAAGGCATCCATAAATAATACGAGTATGTTGTAGTATACTCGTAACAACAAAATATTATGTAAAACAAATAGGTAGGAGTACCATACCATAGTACCAAACCAAATAAAAGTCTTTGAAGTTCTAGAGAACGTAGCGTAGGGTAAGTACTACAATAGCATTAAAGATAATACTCCTATTATGTACGAGTAATACCTTCTACATAAGTACACGATAGATTTTTAGGAGAGAGAGAGAGAGAGAGAGAAAGGGAAAAAATTGGGATCTACGTATGCGTACATTAAATAGTACTCCTACTCCCAAGATTGTCATGTACATAGCATAAGTAAGTAAGGTATTGTACCATAGAAGATAATCACAATAGTACTGTATGTATGAGACTAGACTGTACCATATTATGATGTACTTAGTAAACTGCAGTACTTAGTTAAGTAATAGATGATGATAAACTACTTCTAGCTAGAGCAGATACCATACAATAAGTATTGTACAATACCTTAGAGAAGATCCTGCCAAACCATTGCTTGGATGGTCTCCTGTCTCCTGTTCCTCCAAGCACAATCACACACCAAAAGACTCCTTTCCGTAGATTCCGGACCATGTCAAGAAAATCGTAAGTCAATTTTGTACGTTAAGTTTCGCTCTCCCATTGGTACGTTTGGTTTTGTCTTGCCACCCACCACTGTTGAAACCCTCGTGAACCCCGCCCAAGACTTGCTCTTTTGATTTCGTCTTCGTGCGCACTCTTCATCACATCGGCGTCAAAAATCTCTCACCTCCTCGGATTCTTTCCTCGAAAGCTCCAACGCAATACTCTCGTCTCTACTTTCCGCCATCTTTTCGTGCACCGCCTTCCTCCTCTCCTGGTTCGGCGTCCTCAACTGCCACTTTTTAAAGATCGCATCCACGTCAGGATTTCAAGAACCAATCTCCGTCAGCTTTGGGTTATGGGCCTATCAATTCTGGACCTACGCCGTCAGCACCAGCGGCAGCTTCATCGTCGAATCATGCCATCGGTATCCCAACACCACACTGGCCATTGATTCGAAATGGAAAACTGCCAAAGCATTCGGGATTATAACTCTCGTTATTGGCATAGTATTCCTCATCGGCAATTGCATCAAAGCCTGCTCCTACAGAGATGCGGAATCATCTCAATGGAATAAAATGGAGGGATTTTTCTACATGGCATGCTCTTTGTGTTCGGGATTGACACTTTTATTTCTTGATAGCGAAATGTGCCACAACAACCCCATCATTGCTCATTTGGAAAGTGATTTTCCGAATATTACATTCAGTGATTCGTGTCACATGGCTTCGGGGGCGAAATGCATCATTTCAGCAGTGGTGTTTTGGTTTTTTGCGGGGGTGGCAAGTTTGTCGGCTGGAAGAGCCAGGGAGGAGGTGGAAGTGGGAGATAATTCGGTTGCGGTGCCTTTGATTGACCAGTGAATCAAAAAATTAAAGATGACAATCATCCGTTGCCAGAACTAGATGCGATTTCCACATAACAGTGTTTTGATTTTTAGCCGACACGGGAAGCACAAAAAAATCGAACTGTTTTAATACATATTGATTTTTATTTGGCAGAGTCCCTAAAGAAATAGCTTTGGTGACACTAAAACAAAGCTTTACTGTTTCTGTAATTTATCATCTCATGCCTTTTCTACAAAAAAACGCATATAAATACTGATTTTGAGTTGGTTAATAATATGGAAAAAGCATATCTCGAGTCATTGCAGTTGAACTGTTTTCTCGTGGGATTCTGCAGATTATGTTACCAATACTTATGGGAAAATATGCCTTGCACACATTGCATTTGAAAAATGATGACAATTGGTTCTTAATAATATTTTTTCTTTTTGCTTTGAAGAGTTGATACGTATTTCGCACTGATAAAAATCAATGGAATCATTTTACTTCATCTAAGAATAGCAGCTTGCATTGGAATGAATGGTTGTAAATATAGAAACTCCAATTGAAGATAAAAATTCGAAACTAACAATTTCTGGAAGCATTATGATGAAAGGGAATGTAACAACTGTTCATGCCAATCAAAGAAGAAATACAATCTTCAATAGCTGATTGATTTGTAATGTATTTGCTGCAATGATTGACCTAGTCAATCTTGCTTTAAGAATGGTGTGTTGCTGTGAAAAATTAATTGGTGATGACAGGAACAGTAAAAAACCATATTGGTAAACATCTTTTTTGTGCTTGAATGAACTATTGATTTTTTTCAATATACCTCCTGACAGAAAATTGTCCAAATCAATGCTGAGGTTCAAACACAACAAATAAATAAGAAAAAAATACTACGCATATTAACAAATAAGATGTAACTCTTTTGCAAAACATACTTCCCACAACAACAGAAAACATCAACAATAGGTTTCCGATACACTTGACTTAAACACTTGACTTAAACATGTATCATCGATGTCACTTATTACAAACCACTCACAAAAGTCTTCACTACAGAGCTTGCTGTAATACAATTTCTAGCAGGGTCAACCCCTAGCTTATGTTTAACAACACTGATTAGACGTTTAGTGACATCTGTAATCAAGATATTCTTTGCATCATAACACATCAAAGCCCCTACAATGGAAATTTGATCTGGCAAAGAAAAGATATTTGAAAATTTCTTGGTGCTGATGAGCTCAAGTTGTGATTTTTGTTCATTTTTAATCAAAGGAAACATGTTTCACAAATACACTATCCAATTTCTGGTATCAATTTTCTAAAAAACTTAAAAATATGCATCTCAAAGGCACAGAATCATTTCTGTCATTCTCCTCTATAAATCCCTTGATGTGACATTATATCGCATCACAATTTTCTGTTCATGTATTATTTAGCTTGAAATTTAGCTAAACTATTTGCATATTATCAACATATTTTCAACTGATTAAAAGATCTCTATATCTATATTTTCCTTTGACTCAAACATGGTTAAGATATCATATTATAATATTTAGAGAAAGAAGCATACTATTACCTTAAAATTCAAAAAAGAGTCTACTACTCACAAACTTTGTTTTGAATAGGGCATCATTTCAGACAAATTCTGTAGTTATACTACTTGAAAATCAATGAAGTAAAGACCATTTGGGGAGCAGTTGAAAGAAAAAAAGATTGAAAACAAAGATACAAAAGCTAGACTCTATAAACTCACTGACAATTGATTTTCTCAAGCCCACTTTCAGCAACTAACTGGTAAAAAGAGCTCATAGTTGTTGGTCCTACAAAAAGATATATCTTTAGGTTAGAGAGTAAAGACCTCATATAGCCCATGGTTGATGCCCAGTTTTTCAGATTCCAAGTAAGAGACTAAAAAATAGATGATCTGAAACTAATGCTTTCACTGTTGCCATTGCCAAAAGTGGATTGCATACAGAAAATCTGTGTTCAGTTTCAATCCAACCAAAGGTTAGACAACCATGTATACCCCTACAGAGAAGCAAAAACCAGAAACAAATATGTTAAAAAAAATATAACAACAAAGATGTACTTACAGCTAGCAAGTTATTGATAAATGTTAGTGTATTACAAAAATCTTAGTCTATGATGCACCAAAGCCATACGCATTAAGCAGGCTGGGGTGGGAGTACTGATTCAAGACTCCCAAGCAGAATAGTAATTCTAAATTCCTCAAGGTTCATTTTCAGATTTTCTTTTCAACAAATATAATTTATCTACTCTTGTTTTGTTTTAGAATTGATTGGTATGATCTGATATTATTTTTCTTCAGTGAAACTTTATCATGAAACTTCCATTTTGAATTGGAAGTTCACAAACCATTTATTCAGGTTCAAACTTAGTATTTACACAACTTTTCAACTGATTTTTGAAAATGAAAATAAAAAATTCATTAACTTGAAGCAGCTGTTGCTGGTACAGACATGGTAGCATATAGTTGGAAATGAATTGCTGTTGAATGTTTTGCTTAGAGAGAAATATCTTCACGCAAACCTACTTTCTACTCCTTATTTTTATTGAATAAAAATATTTGTTGCCAAATAATATCTGATTATTGTTAAAAATGGAGGGAGGAAATGATGAGACAGAAATGTTTCCACCATTCACTATGGGATGGCAGTCAATTGATTTTTGTGTTTTGTGGATCATTTTCAGGTCATTTGCACCTGTTTTGAAATTCAACTGTTTCAGAGTATGTAGGAACACTGAGAAATTACAAATCAGGAATTATCATTCAAACTACTGGTTCTGAAATCCACTATGTTCATCACAACTCATCAAATTTTAATTTTAAATTAAAACTCAACATCAAATTCATGGATTTGAATGTTCACCCAAAGTACCAGTTCCTATGTGGTATTCCAAGACACTCAAACTAAAAAAAGATGCAAAACACCTGCAAAACAGAAAAAATCAATTGATTCCAATTCTGCGGTAAGAAATGCTTTTGAGAATTATATATTGTTTTCATAGTATGAAGAAGAAACTCTTGTGATGACAAAAAATATTTCTTGAATATTTCTTTTTGGGATATTACAAGATCTGGAATTGGAAATACAAAATTTTGCCAATAACTGCAAAATCACCAAATTTTAATGAATCTTAATATGTTCCAGTGCATAGTCAAATACAACTTGTCAATCACTAATCACTGTTCAATCAATCGTTGTCATAAATATTCTAAATTGTAATCAGAAATTTCCTTGAATTTCTCTTAAAAATTCATCTCAATATCCATTGAAATAGGATTGCAGTAAACCTCAAAATACAAAAAAGATATTACCAAAATGTCTTTTAAGGGTAGTGATTGTCAGTTAATAATATAATGCTAACCAACATCTTGTAAATACACCCAATACAGTGACAATTATTGCCTCTGATGCAAGTAGCTGAAATAAGGCATTCTTTTCCGCTTGTACATTTTCATTGAGGCTGGTTGAAACAATTGAAATACTGGGGCTTTCTGGATTTTTTAAGTGGGGATGCAGCTATCAATATCAAATTTGCTATTATGGCTTTATTTTGAAATTAAAAATATCAGCATTATTATGCACTTAGCACTATTAAGTTTAGTTTTACTATGCAGTTTATGGTGTACTTAAATTAGAATGTTACTCAAAGCTACAAGAACATCAAAACAAAGCATCTCAATGGCTCTGAGGGAATAACAGAATTATTCATATTTGCTGGCTGGCCTGAGACTAAATACTCATTCAAGTACCATACTAAATTCAAAAAAATGGTTCTATTTTCTACACAGGAATTCAAATTGAATGTTTCACAAAAAAAATGTGCAGGTACTCATTTAAATGAGACCTTTTTTTCTGGAAGCACCTCGTCTACAGGGATTTTTGGCACTTCCAAAAAGCAATTTCTCCAGATTACACATATCAAGTTCTTTCAAGAGAAAATTTTATTTTTAGCATTTATAAATTTAATCTTTTTTGTATGGCAGAAGAAACTGCCCATCATGTGGCATGTGAAACAACACGCACATTCTCTGAGCTATGTTAAAAGCTGCAAGAATGTTTGCTAGGTGGGCATGTGACTGAATTATCTTTTTGCCCTTGGAAGGACCCAGTCCACATCCAACCCACTTCACGCCCACTGTTACAACCTTGCACAATCAACAAGAATCAACATCAGCCCTTGCAGGGTTCAAGCCCCACAAAAAGCACATTCTGAAATACCTTGTTTTTTGCTTTTCCCCTGCTAGCTCCTGCCAACACACCAGAATTGGATGGCAGCCATGTTTTGTTGTCACTGCTGTTTTGCCTTCTTCTCATCTGTTGTTTGTTTGGCATTCATTCTTTTTGTTGTTCCTATCACATGCATGTTGATTGTTGTATTGTTGTGGCTGGTCAATCCCCTCTCCGATTGTGCTGTCGTACACAGAGAAGTTATTTTGGCAGTGCTGAGATCAACAAACATTGGCATGGCATTGTGCCGCTGACCACCAAAAAAAGTCCCAATATGATGCCATTGTTTCTTTTGATGGCATTGTCTCACTCTGTTTAAATTTATGAAATTTGGTTGTTCATTGTTATCTCAAACAATGATTATTCTTTTTTGAACTGCATTCACTTTAAAAATTTGTAATTGTACTGTTTCTATTATTATACCTGTTTTATAATTGTGTTACTTATTTTTTTCTACTTTAAATATTATTTAAAATGAATTAGTTTTTCTTGTTGCCAGACATTGTTGGAATTGTTTTGTTGATCAAGCCACTTGGCCAAGATTGGTTGTCGCATTGCATCATGGTGGTGGTTGCCATCTATTGTAAGGTACTATGGTATTGTACCAGGTTAGCTGTTGTTGTTGTTGCTGCAGGCGGGTGTTTGGTAGGTAAAAGTAGGATTGTCTTAAAGTACTAGAAAGAATATTATCTTCACTCTTTTTCCCATTTTTTGGGAACCGCTGTTTTTGACTTTTTACAAATATAATTTCTCTATTTGTGT
>JALLOT010000891.1:0-17166 GCA_036939595.1 Thalassiosira livingstoniorum
AAAAGAAACTCTTTCTGGTTGCTCCCCTTCTGGCCTCCGGCCAGGGGGAGCCACCGTCAAAAGTGATCCGCCAATAACACAAAACAATGAGATTTTGGCGCTTCCTCGATGATACATCAACAATCAGATGCATGCGCATGCATGCACAGTAGCTAGCGTTTGGCCTCTTTTGCTACTTCATTGGGGCACGCTACTCACTGGACATTGGACTCCAGCTGTCTGACACTGTCTGGCTGCTGATTTTTGATTCACATCCTCAACTGTCAATTCAGCCTCAGAAAATTTTCAGGTCAGCTGCTTCTGTCCTCCGCCTGTACCCCAGTACCCTTCATCTCCATTCATAGCGGACAGTATTGTACCTCAGCGGCTAGCCACTATCCTTCACCACGATACTGATTTATGTTGTTGTGTCATCACTTGTCATTCAACTTTCATCGACTCCTCACTCCTTCCACTCCCAGGTGAGATGGTGATCGCATGATGGGAGTAACCACTCTTTCAAGCCAATGTTGGATCGAATGACAAATAACTATTTTATGCTGGGCAAATGAATGTTCAAAAACAAGTGTGTGATGGGACCAACACCTCGACCTCAGTGCAAACTAGCCTAACAGGGTTAGTTCCCGCGGCAGCTTGCCATTGCAAATTTTTCCTTTGAACAGTTAAAATTGAAACCAAGTCGGATGGACATCGACATGGACAATTAAGTCCGGGAGGGGACTCCGAACAAAGAAGCATTCCGATGTTGGGTGGTGCCAACTCAATGAATGATCGTCACCACCGCCTATTTTTGATTCACTCACCTCCTCCAGTATCCTCCGAAGGGGTCATGTAGCAAACGGGATCAGTTTGCGTATTGTCCCCCTTTTGACACCATTGGCACTCGGCAGTGGTTCAAACTGCTAGTGCTATGAAGCAGTCGCTGGCCCCAAGGTCGTGCTCTCGCTCGATCTTCTTCGGACGGGGCCTCATATCTGCTTCCTTGGTATCAGGGCTGGCACCAAGAAGATGTTGGGTCTTCCCCCAAGAGAACGGACACTGGCATTCCATTCTCTGAGCCAAACATTTTACAACCCTCTAAACAAAACTCGTTCCCCAGGCCAAACTACATGGCCAGCATTCGCAATTCGTTCGTGCGGATGTTCACGCATCCCACTCCCCTCATTTGCATCTGCTCTTCCTCCCACACGAACCATGGGAGGGTCCCACTCCCCATCACAAAGCCCCTTGATTTGGAGATGTGTAGAAGCTCCCTCTACTCATTGCCACATCCGGGAACAGACTAACTGCCAAACCCCTCATCACTTGGATCAAGATTCTGGGTTAGGTCATCCTCGTCATGCCTCTTCGCCGGTTGAAGAGGTTAGAGATTTGGAATCCCACACCCTTCATCTTCGAGTCCACGTTAATGGAGGCTCAGTTGGCCAGATGGGCCCATGTGCCTTGGTCGGACTGGCACACAGTGGATTTCGTGCTCGTGCAATGGCGACGGTGCCACTCGTCCACTGTTCTGTGCCTATTGTTCCGAAGGAGGCTTGCGGCAACAAATGCACAGAAACAACATACCACCCACAGACTCTTGCGGACGCACCCCCAATGATGAAAAGAAACTCTTTCTGGTTGCTCCCCTTCTGGCCTCCGGCCAGGGGGAGCCACCGTCAAAAGTGATCCGCCAATAACACAAAACAATGAGATTTTGGCGCTTCCTCGATGATACATCAACAATCAGATGCATGCGCATGCATGCACAGTAGCTAGCGTTTGGCCTCTTTTGCTACTTCATTGGGGCACGCTACTCACTGGACATTGGACTCCAGCTGTCTGACACTGTCTGGCTGCTGATTTTTGATTCACATCCTCAACTGTCAATTCAGCCTCAGAAAATTTTCAGGTCAGCTGCTTCTGTCCTCCGCCTGTACCCCAGTACCCTTCATCTCCATTCATAGCGGACAGTATTGTACCTCAGCGGCTAGCCACTATCCTTCACCACGATACTGATTTATGTTGTTGTGTCATCACTTGTCATCCAACATTCATCGACTCCTCACTCCTTCCACTCCCAGGTGAGATGGTGATCGCATGATGGTGCTTAAGGCTGCCATAATATTCAATCATCCTTGTTTTCCTCCTTTGATGTGGTCATTTCCCAATATCCACTACCAGGACCCAGTTAAAACCTCACTTTGATGCACATAACAACAAATAAAAAGTGAATGTGATCATGATCAACATAATTACCATGGAAGGAATTTTTCTCTTACTTACTGTACTGGAGTGATATTTTGTATAATCAATAAAAAATGATTTCTGCTTGTTTGCTTTCTGTGTTTGTAGATTTATTGACTTTTATTATATGTAAATGTTTATTAAAGCTCAAAATGTTATCTATTATGTTTTTTAGTACAAATATTTTGTTGTAGGAGGCACACTATCAAAATTTAATTCAATTGTCTTTTCAACTAAATCAATCACAAATACTTTGCTACTATCATGTGTATTCATAGCAGTAAAGCAAGGGATACTCAATGCAAAACAAAGCATATTTTTATATATTAATTAGCTCATGACCTCTCATGACAACAATAAGTGTGATGTGTGATAAATTTACTAGCAGGCAGTACTGTACAGGTTTTTGGTACTCATTTAACAAAAGACAACATGCATCACACAAGAGTTTTCAATTTAAAAACTAAAAGAAGAGTTTTGGTCTGTTTCTCACTTGAAATAGGGAAGATAGTTTTTGTATAAAATAATTCTATTCATCTTTCCACTGATTAAAAAATATGGTGAAATAATGATGAAAAAGTTATAAAAAGTTTAAAAAATAGTCGTGGTAATAAAAATTATATTTGTCATACAAAAAGTACATCAAGACATGCTCTGGCATGCAAATCAGGTTGAATGGTTTCTACAACGACAACTTGAGAATAATATTTGAACACACAACATTTCTATTTCATCTTTAGGAGAAGAGTTAGTAAAAACAATCCAGAGGAATCATTTTAGATGGGTACAGAGGTGAGATGTAATGTACAAAGGCATTCTTTTTAGGAATAACAATATTACATAATTTAAAGTTCTGAACTTTGCTCGAGTTAGTGTAGCTTGCTGGACTCAATTGGTTAAACTTTGTTTTAAAATAGTGATACATCACAAAAGTTACTTACAGGATAAGGTAGCTCAAACAATTTGTTACCAACTGTATGTTTTAGTAGCTGAGAATTGGATTTACTGATTAAAAATCAAATCAAAATAAAATATTGGAATGCATATTATTATTACTATCCTTGATTGTGTCACTCAAACTGGACTAAATGTTAATTTCAAGACATATTGCTCAAATCAATGGTTTTCCCATCATTATCATGAAATATATTGCATCATGTTGCATTCAATTATCATATTTGTTCTAATTGAAATAATTCTCTAAAAACATCCAACCTAACTTTCATTCGACAACTCTGACCAACAATAATAACCAAAACACAATTTTGAAACAAAACAAAATATTCCATATTAAAATAATTTTCATAATGAGTTCTACCAGAGGAAATTCTTTCAAACTGCAGCTCTTCTGTCATCAAATCCAGAGCCACTAGTGCTTACATCTGAATCTGATCAGTTCCTTACCACTCAATCTTTGAAATTCACTATTAAAGCTGATTACAGCCTACACATGAAAAAGTTTTAAGATGAAGGTTTTTTGTTAAACAATTCAAATTTAAGTGCAAAAAATCAATATTAAGGGACTCTAATCCAAACGTATTTAAAAGCTAGGATTTGTTTGTCCTGACTTTGGCACAGAAATAGATTGGGTTGGAGGGTGTGATGGCAGTGCAGTGGTTTGATGATAATGCTCAATTGCTACTTATTGATTATGATATTGTTGAAAACAATTCTATCATGGATATTGGTGACTTGTGATTTGATTCAGAGCTTATTGTTTGAACAACTTTTGGTTAAGAGAACTAGCCAAGCATTCATTGGAGATTAAGACTACAGATTCAATCAGTTTTACTA
Organism: Thalassiosira livingstoniorum; assembly: GCA_036939595.1. Lineage (NCBI taxonomy): Eukaryota > Bacillariophyta > Thalassiosirophyceae > Thalassiosirales > Thalassiosiraceae > Thalassiosira > Thalassiosira livingstoniorum. The sequence goes on from JALLOT010000891.1 coordinate 4,021, forward strand.
TGTAGAATTGTTTTTATGTAGCTTGTTTTAGCATAAAAGTTTTGCATGATTGACTGCTGCTGGAACACAATGGATCACACCCTTAAACTTAAAAGAGAAGAATCTCACTCATAATTATGAGACCTGATATAATGTAATATATATGGCAAGCACAGAACTAAAAATAACAAGTATACTTGTAAGTAAACATTATTCAGGATCTAGCAAATGAACTGGCAGCACATTAACTAATTACCCTTGAACCACTCTGGTACCATTCAGCTTTCCCCTGTGTTTTGTCTTTTAGTGAACATTTCATTATCCTCATAGTAAAACATAGAGATAAATGAAAAAAGGACAAACAAGGGAAATAAGCGCAAACAAATATCAACACTAAAACTAATCAAAGGTGCAATATTTTCTGTTGTATCATTCTATTTCTATTTATCAACTAATATTTCTTATGGGATCCTGTGCACTTAGTATTGGAAGTTATCTCATAAACAAAGATATCTTTGTTGGACATGAAAAATAATGAATATTTGGGTAAATCTAAGATTTAATATGGTAAACAGGTAAGGTGAATATTTAATTAACTTCCATTACAGAGTAATTACTACACCCCAACAAAAAGCTGGCGTACCTGGTAAATTTAACTTTTAACCAGTAATGCTAATTTAACCTGTAAGTGTGACTATAACTATAACAAATTCAAATGATTTTTTCAATTTATGTTAAATATGCCGCTTGATTTACATCATTTTTTTCATTATTTGATTTCATCATTTCTATTTATATTATCTGTCATTAGCAAATACCATTTTGTCAAACTTGCACAGACTGGCAATTCCCATAATTGCTGATTTGACTCAAAAAGATTTTTTTGCAAAACCCAGTTCAAATTGGCAAGGGCATTTAGATTTTATCATAAATTTATTTTTGAGATCAACAAAAAGGAATGCATAGAAAAAGAGATTAATGAACTAAACCAACCATACATCAATATTAATTTTTATTGACTAATACTGTTTTGAATTCAACAACTTTGTACTTTGAATCATTTTTCATCCCATTGTTCCAACTCATTGATTGTTGTTGCAGTAGACAAAAACAATGGAAGGGTGTAAACAGCACTTTTGAATTTGAAGCTTCCAAAGCTTGTTTTGTTTGATTTCTTAGTTGGTGTATTAGTAATTTGACATTGTATTATGTAACAAAAAATATTGTACTAAAAATACTATTTGAAAGTAAAGTTCTGAATGAATCATTTTCTCATTTATTACAAATAATTTTTATCAGGGTAGTAATGGTCACAAGAAAGTAAAACAAATTTTATCACTCAAACAATATATTTTTATATACAAAATAAATCAAAAGAGATGTCAAATAATTTTGATCATATCATTTTTGAGGCACATAATACATCACACCTAAAATTAATGCAGCTGTGATTTGATCATTTTGTGACAATTTCTGAGCAAATTTGACTGGTAGTCTTATTTGATACCATTCAATGCCATAATAGATTTTCTACATTATCTTGAGAAGATGCTCTCAAGTTAATTTGATTTTCACCATGATCTTCAGGTATATTTGTCATCAAGGATTATGATTTGAGGTAATACATTTGTTTTTGTATTCATTAATTATTTTTTGAAATAAAAGAGAACAGACTCCATTTCAAATTTAAATGAAAAAAAGAAAAACTTGATCAAATGAGCTTCCAATAAACAGTTGTGACTATGTTTAAGACTAAGTAACTATTCAAATATTGAAAGTACAAGCCTTACTTGCAACACATTTTCTCTGCATGAACTAATATCAGATTCCAAATATATACAGCTTATCTGCAGTTTATTTTCTAAGGGTAAAAACAATTAAAACAATCCTTCTTTGAGGGATAAAAATGAGTCATAACTGTCATTTTAAGTGACTGTCAGGCTTTTTCAGATTTTTTTTTGACCCCCAAACTTGTTTTTGATGCCTAGTCTTATCAATATTTTCAAATAATGATTGTAGGCTCTACAAAAATACATACTACAGTGTTGATAAATACCATTGCAAACTATCTTGGTGTGGTTACTACTTACTTTCTCCTATCTGTGGTCCTGTAAGCAGGCCTTGCACTATAGAGCTTCTTTTCTACTAGGTAAGTACCTCATTCATTAATCAACACTATCTAAAATTTGGCTCAATTGTACGTAATTTCATTTTTGACTCTCAATCATTCCAAATCAACCAACTAATTTGATGGCCATTGAAAAATTCCATGTGATGGTTCTTGAAAAACTCCCTCTATTCCATCATTTTTTAATGGCTTTGATTTGGACTTTATGTGCGTATCTGTGTTTTAAAAAAGTGACTGATTATGCTGAATTTCATGATTGAAGTCAGTTTTTGATGACTGTTAGTATTGGTGATTGATCATTGGTGTTTTTGGTGCTTTCTTTCCTGCCATGAATTTTTGGTGTTATCATTTTTGCATTCTTATTGTTTGGTGCTCTTGTCTTTAAGTATTCTTGTCCATTTTGGTCTGATTTTTTATAGGTGTCATTTGGTGTTCTAATATTTTTTGGCTATTTCATTTTCTGATTTTTGACTTTTTGGGATTTTCACTTTTGGGATTTTCATCCCTTTTAGTGTTCTTATTTCCTTGTGGCTCTCTATTTTTTGTGTTATCACAGGAGTGTGGCAATGCTTACATCCCCTTGAGAATGCAAATTATTTTTTGGAAGGCCTTATTTGATAACACACAGTCCCTAGGACAGGAGAAATATTATTCAAACTTGAATTTATCCAGCCAAACTAAATGTATATTATATACCCTCCTAAACATGCTTACTGATCATTGTGTTACATCCTCCATGAAAGATTATGTAAGAGAATACTGATTCCCAGACTTTTGGAATTAGTTCCACCTGATTTCCAAATTAAGCCAATTGTAATGGGACACATAGTAATTATTTTGTGCTCTGAATCAAGTTGAAGTTGATGTTAAAGGTTAAATATGTCTCATGTCATTAAATTTGAAGCTGAAAATGAATACAGAACACCAAGGATCATTTTTTGTTGAGTTTGATTTTGAAGCTAGAACAACAAGGATCATTCATGGGAACAGTTTAGAATCCCAATGATGACATCATTTCAAGTGGAATGAAAACTAGAACTCAAGTGAAAGTCATGTTTTCATTTAGTTTAAATGTAAATTTGCATTATTTTTAAAAATTAGAATCAAAAAGATACATGAAAAATACTTTGTTGTATATCTTTTCTAAAATTGTCTGGAGTGCCTGCTTACTTTTGTACTTCATTATTGTAAGCTGCAGATTAAATTATTTTTCTGTGTGTGTGTTTTTTTTTCATGGTGACTCTTACATCAGTAACTCATCAACTGAAGATTTTTTACAAGGGAAAGGAGTAATTCAAAATATACTTTCCACCAACAGTCACCAACGGACCTATCCCATACTAGTATGGTACCATAGTGGGCTATTATTACGAGTATTTTGTAATGTATCGGATAATTCAATCTGGCTTATTTTTAAAATATGGGACATCATTCTTACTTGTAAGAATGATTGTGTCTAAATACCATATTGTACCACACCAGACACGAGCGAAACCATACAATACCGAAACATTTCTTATGATATTATATTATTAATAATAATAATTCTACTATGTAGATTGTACCTAAGTACCTACCTTACGTCACATTCTGTCAAATTGCACTCCTATCTCCTATCGGCAGATTGTTCTTGAAAGGCTTATTTATTTCAGGTTCCAGGACTGACACTTGCAAAAATCCAAACATTATGGGAATGCTGTCTAATTTAAAACTAATTTAAAATTAAAAATCTGCAAGAAACGGCTGCAACAATTAAGAAGAATCAACAAAAATAATTTGAACGGAATCACAAATTACAAGAAAAAAATTTAATACTGCCTTCTCTTCTTACAGAAACAAGCCCACAGAAACTCACAGAAACCTGCCCAGAAGAGGCCGAGAACCAAGAAGCCAGCAAACAGCAGCAAAAACAAAAAACAAAAATGCTCTTGAATTGCCCTTCTGCCGCCGATGGTGTTTTTGGTGGTCCGATTTTCGTGCATTCGTCAATCACCTTCAATCACATTGACCCTTCCCAGTTCCCGCTGTAAAAGCACTGCAGCCTGCAACCTCCTGCAGCGCAAACTGTAACCAAACCTAACCAAACTGTAACGAACCAGAACGAATGAAGCAGTGAAGAGCAGGAAGAGAAAGTGATTCACGGCAAGGAGCAGAGGCAGGAGCTGGCAGGAGTCACAATGGCAAACTTTGGATCCACTTTTCGATCCACCATGGCCGAATCCACATTGGAATCAAGCCTTTCTACAAGCCGTAAAATGCTAGTGAGAGACCGCGTCACTCACAATATGGGAAATATGGGGAATGTGGGGAACCAAAACAGCGGAAACGTCGGAAACGTCGGAAACAGTGGTGTTGGTAGTGTTGGTGTTGTTGGTAGTGCGGGTGGTGCCGGGGGCAGGGCTGCTGCTTGTGGTGGTGGCGTTGGTGGCGGTGCGAATGAGAGCGGTGGCGTGAGAGGTACGAGCAGCAGCAGCAGCAGGGACACGGATCGATGGAGCAGGATCCGCAGACGGCACCAAATGTCTCAACCACAGTCAAGCAGTCAGGGAGCAAGCATGAATCAAAATGGGAATCAGCGGCAGATTCATCGGAACGGGGATCAATCGACGCAGAGATCAGACTCTCAGCAATCTCAGCAACCTCAGCAATCTCCACAATCACAACGTCAGCAGCAGCCAGGCCATGAATGGCAGCAGCAGAATTATCTTGATGAGGAGGATAAAATAAATTGGAATGGATCTCGCAATGAATTGCATCGGCCGCTACAATCTTACAATTCTCAATCGGGTGCTAATCCTGCGATGGAACAGCAGACAAATAAGCAGAATCAACTTCCTAATCCACAACCATGGCAAAGTCAGCCTTCTATTCATGACCGAAATAAACAATTGCAGCAGAGAAATAATGTGGGGCAGCACCCACATAGCCATACCAACCAATACAGCACCAGCCATCAATCGCTTCCTCAGCTAGGATCCTCGGGGAAATCATCTTCATTTCAACTTCACAATCAAACTCAAAGCAATCAACACCACAATCTGCAAAGCAATCATACTTCGTCAGGATGGAACAATGATTTCAGATCGAGTCATCCACCACAACAACCGCAACATGATCAACGTAGTCCACAGCCTCAGCATAGTTCGTTGTCCGGTCAACATCCTGATCGGAAGACGAGAAATCAATGGCAGGAAGGCCATGACAGTGATTCAGAGCCGCAGCAGCACAAGCAGCAACAGTTTCAACACTTCCAGCAGTTTCAACAATCCCAACAATTCCAGCAGTTACATCATTTCCAACAATTCCAGCAACCAATGAGAATGACTCAGCAGCAGGAACCATTAGAGATGAAACAGTTAAACTCGCATCAAAGGGTACGTCCGCCACCACAGCCACAAATGCAAAAAAAGCCACAACCGCAGTCAAAATCACAGCAACATCCAAAGTCACAGTCGCAGCCACAATCACAGCAACAAACGAAGTCACAATCACAGCAACAAACAAACTCACAACCACAGCAACAAACGAAGTCACAACCGCAAACACAACCACAGCACGAGCCACAATCTCAGCCGCAATCTCAGCAGCAATCTCCAACGAATACGGAATCATTGCGGTCGCGACTGCGGAGACAGAGGCAATTGCAGTTGCAATCTTCGAAACGGCAGCTGCAACAGCAAGAAAAGCAGCAGCAGCAAGAAGGGAGACAGCAGCAGCAACAGCAACAGCAACAGCAAAAGAAACAGTTGGAGCAGAACTCACATAATAGCCAACAAATCCAGAGTGATCGACATCATCAGCAACAACAACAACAACATCAGATTACTAGATGGAACAATCAAAGTCTCAATACCACTGTCTCGACAGAAAACTACAGTTTCCATTCCAAGGATAGCTTTGGTGACTTTGGCAATTCCGGTGATTTTGGTGATTTTGGAGATGAGTTTGGAGAACATTCCAATGATCCGTTCCAATGGAAAAAACGACAGAAAAATAATGCGAATCAGGCGTCATCACAAAACAAACTCCAAGACCATTGGAATAATGTGCCGAATCCTAGCGCAAACCAACCGCAGAATCGATGGAGCAATCAATCGCTCAATACCACTTCCTCGACGGAAAATTATAGCTTCAATTTTGATATTAATGAGTCAAAGGATATTTCGAGTGACAATTCGCGGCGGAATTCGAAGCATTCGTTCAACGACGACGAGGGCAAGGACGAGGGTGGCTGGACTGTGGGGAAATCGTCGTTTGGCACGGATAATTGGAAAGGTAACATGAGAAACAATTCAGATGAAAGAAGGGCTCCCTGGGAAAGGCAATTAAATAAGGATGGTGGCGAGACTACTAACCACAGCAATCGCGAAGAGGAAGTCAAACGATTCAGCAGTGCAAACATTGGCGAAAGCGACAGCGATGAATTTCAATGGGATTCCGATCATTGGGAGGTTTCTCCCCCTTCCACCCAAGTGTCAAATGAGTGGGATTCCGCAAGGGATGCGGCAAGAAAGGCATTGCGAGATCGAGGTGCCCCAAATAATAACGATGGCACGTACTTGAAAGGAGATGACTCATTTGGCACATTTAAAAGGTTTGGATCAAGCCCCAGCGACAGCGGAAACAGTGGAAACAGCGGAAACGAAGATGTGTCTTGGTCGGAGCCCATGTCATTGTTGGCATCGCCGACTTCACCGGCCTCTACTGACTCGCAATGGGCGCCGGCGACTCCTTTCTCGGTGGATACTACAAGATCGCATAGTACGAATAGTACGGCTGTGTCCAACTCCATGTCCTATTCCAATTCTAGCCACACGAACTTCAAGAACAGAACTGACAAATTTGGGGTGATTGAGACATCCTCGCCGGATAGAACAACTGTTGTCACATCTAATAGCAAGTTTGGCAAACTGTCGGACTCTTCCAATAAGGCGTTGTCGTCATTGATTTCCATGCAATCGATGAACAATAACAAACACCAAATGGACGATCAGCCACATCAGCAGCAGCAGCGACTCCTTGAAAGCTCCACCCCCACTTCCATCAAGAGATCGCCCTCCGATGCAGAAACGCAGTTGGCCGCTGCAAGAATGAAGTATATGATGGAATGGAAAGATTCCAAAACTATTCCCAACGCGGCGACTCAAGAATCATCACCATCATTGTCGAAAAAATCACCTCAGGATTCATCCAAGGTCGTCACTCCACCATCCAAGTTGCCACCTCGGTCCAATCCCACCCCCTATTTTAGTTCCAACTCTGTCTCTCGGATCCAACATCTAAAACAGCAATTGCGCCGCAATCAAAAGGAATGTGCGCCTTCGTTCGATGAAGGGAATTCTTCTTACGTGAGTAATGACTCGTCAAGCAATGAGGAGGTTCCAATGCAACAAGCTAGCAAATCACACGAGGCTCGTGGATCAATCAAGCATATCAATCAATGGCAACCCCCTCGTCCACAGCAGCCCCTGTCGCAGAAACCTCCAACACCTCCGACACATGCGATTCAAACGTCACAATCGAAAATGGCACCATTCATATCCATCAATAGCAACTCCTCCGTTCTTTCGGAAGATGACTCCATCTTCTCCAATTTCTCTCACCTGCGCCAGGTTCGATCGATGAACAGTAGTGCGAAGAAGACAATGGATCAATCGTTCAATCACAGCGTTAATACCAGTATCAGTACCATCGACAACAATATTAGCAACAATAGCATCCACAACCTGAGCATTAGTCAGGATTTGGATCTAATTGATGGAACTAATAGTGCCAGCAAAGCAAAGGGGCAAAGTTCAGGTGGAAGCAATAGTTCAAATCAAAAGAACAAGGTTGACAAATCTGATCGATCGTATTCTGCTCCTTCATTTGATGAAGCGGCAAGCACGACCTCTTCTCCAATGAAGAATACTTTCCCTCCAAGGCTATCTCCATCTCTCTCATCAAGTCGTCATCCTAATCTACCAACGGGTAGAAACATTGGAGCTGTGAATTCTGTACGACCGAAAGCTCTGTTGTGGGGAGGCCAGCTCCTTCAGGAAAAGCGCCATGAGGAATCGAATCAAGAAGGTGTGCATGACATTACTGATTCATTCGACGAACATGTTTCTGATACGCACAAAGAACAAATTCTTGAGGTCGATGGGTATGCAGCAGATACAAGCAGCTCTTCCAAGGAGGAAAGTGGGCTATCCATGGCAAAGCTGGTCGAAACTGCCCTTCAAGAGGCTACCTGGTCTACAAATAAGAGCACCCACTCCCCAAGTAGAGCTAAACGTAACCATGAGTTGCCTCCGCCCCATCCTCTCAAGCCTTCGGCCGCCCCTTTTGACCATGCTTCTGCGATTAGTATTAGCCCAGGAAGCGAGGGAAGAAACAATATTTTCATGACCCCTCAGAAGCATACACAGCATGATGTTCTTTCTCCTACACGATCCGATCATAGCGCTGATGCTGCTGCTGGAGCAAAGCATACGTTTGCTTTGAAGAATCGGATATTTGGTCATTTGCCAGGAGGAATGAAGGAAAATCAGGAGTTTTCTAACAATATGGATATCGATGACTTTCATAGGGAGTTCAATGCAGATATACATTCCTCTTGGGAGGAAGGCAATGCTAATCACATAGTGCAACCCACGTCACCGGCAGTTGTAGTTGTGACAGATGATGAAGGCGATGAGAATGACAATAAACATCATGAAAATGAAGATACGCACACTGAACCACAGTCAGGTGCTTCAGGCAGCACCTTCGATCTCGAGTCAAAATTGGGCAGATTGAATGAAAAATCGACTTCCGTTCCGTCGCCTCCAGCTAGTGTGATCAGTCGCCAATTGTCTGTAGAGAGTGAATGTGTTAGACAAAATGCAGCGATTGCGCTCCAAATGGAGGGTGCTATGATGGATTTTCTAGTTCAAACAGAGAACAGTGACATCCACCCCAAAGAAATGGAACTGGATGAGCAGACCATATCAGAAGATTCCATTTTCTCTGCCTCGTCCAAAGGAACAAGTGAACCTGGCGCCATCACCCCTCACACGCTTCCCTCAAATAATCAGCACCAACAGCACCAACAACACCAGCAGAGGAAAATGCAGCAGACGCTCGGCCATTCACTTAGCGGATTGCGACGAATGGAAAGGGAAAAGCGTCATTTCACCAGTCTTTTGTCCGTAGATGAAGAGGAAGAAAGTGACTTTTCCGACAGTATTGGGCACTTGGCGAGGCCAATGGCGTTTGGAGCTGAATCCCACCAGTCTGGATCAACCATTCAAGCAGGCGCTATTTCAAAGTCGCATGCTGTTCATTCAAATCAATATACGAGGAATATTGCTGCTAAAAAACCGGACAAACACTTTACAAGTTTGTTGTCTGTGGACGAGGAGGAAGAATTTGGCGAACCTAGTTGGAACAAAGGACATTCTAAAGAAAAACAAACTATCCCTCCCAGTCACACCCATCAAACGTTTCGTCAAGAAAAACAAAATGTTTATTCCAAGTCCGCACACCAAACATCTCATGCCCCTGCAAAAGGTCCTTCCTATAATGTCAAGCAACCAGTCTTGAATATGGTGAGCAAAAACAACGACTTGGCAAAATTCATGGACAATATTCTGAGTGGATGTTACTCTGCAAGAGACGGAGATAATTCTGACGTATTTTCTTACAGGGAAGAAAATAGCGAATTCAATGACTCTGTGTCTCTCGAAGCAGGCCTGAACTCTCAAGGTGACCGGGGAGTGTTTGTTGTTGGAGCCGCTGTGGAGGATGAAGAAAATAGTATAGTAGACATTGGGGGTGTAGGCCCTCTTCCTCCAAACACTACAGATTTGACTGCCAAAGAGCGTGATCGCATCCGTCGAGAAGATCCTACACCAATTCGAACGAACACATCTAGAGCAAGAAGAATGGCAACAGCTCCAACAACGAAGAGCTCATTATCAGGTTCTCGTGCCCTTTCGGAAGGAGAGAGCTGTTTCGACAAATCTAGAAATATTGTGGATCAAGAAAAGCATGTGAATGATGCCCAATCTGAAGAGGAGGTCCAAAGCACAATGGCCGATTTTGAGACGAAGAAAATGAATTTGATTCTTGACGACGACGTCTTGCGCTCTTATAAGGCAAAACAGGGGTATCATATTTCACCAAACACCTCCTCAGAAGAACAGCTCAGAAGCGAAGAAGTGATCGAAGAAGAAAAAAATGAGGATATTATCGAAGTTGTGGCAGATCCAAATATCACACAATCGACACACCAATCGACTATTTTCGGAGATATCGAAGAATCAAAGGATCAAGGCAATGACTGTGATCAAGAAGAGCCTGTGGGAGCCGTAAAAATGACTGAACGTGAGCGACGAAAAGGAAGCTCACTTCACTGGCAAAGTTCCAATGGCGTGAACGAGGACGAGGAATATATTTCAAAACCAAAGCACCCACGCAAAGTGAAAATGCGGCCGACTTTTTCTTCAATAATATCGGCTCATTTAGCATTTCGCGACAACAATCAAATAAGAAATCCTCTTTACAACCCTGAGTTTCAGACAGACGAGACGCATTTAGGTTTCATCAAAGAAGGCAGCTGTGAAGACAACGACAGTAGTGATGAAGAAGATCAATCTAATGTTCCTGAATATCATTACGACGATTTTATCCGTGACTTCAAAGATATCATCCCAAATGAGAAAGAAACTACTTTGGAAGAAGACCCCAACAATGATAAGGGCATCGGTTATGATGACAGTTCAAGAATGAGGTCGCAAATTGAAATGGGCGCACACCAGCTTGGTGGCAGCTTTCGACAAAATCCAACAATGCTACAAACGAAATTTGTTTCCGAAGAGAAATCAAAACTTTTCAATGCAGCTGGAGAATGTGGTTCACTGCCAGTAGAACAGCCACCTAATACCTTCTCTTTCACTGACGACCACCATCCTCATTACGTCCCATCATCTGCTGAAATGACTAAGATTTGCTTGGAAGAAAAACTCAACAGTCTTGGAGGCCTTAATGGCAAGAATAAAACATGCGCGAGTTCCATTGGCACATCTGATCTAGGCTCGCTAGTTACCAGAGAAAGCGAAATCAGTCATAATGTGCCTCGAATGATTTTTCACAAAACCCATCCGTCTGCGGCTGATTCTCACACTTCTTCCCCATCTTCAATGGGAGATACATTTGGAACGAGTGCCATCAATCAAGCGCAAACCCAGCTCGCAATCAACCAAGCACAAACCCAGTTTGTCGAGAATGGATGCATGCAGCATTTTCTTCCTCAGGAGTGCACTGCAGAGGGGCAGCAGGTTCTCTCAAGAGTCAGAGTTTTAGTTCCTTGTGAGGGTCAAATGAGCGCACTACCAAGTCAAGACCGTTTTGAACCAAGTAGTCAAAATTTTGTGGCAGCTGCAGCTGCAATGGCCAAGATAGAAGAGGAACTTGCACGGACGAAATCTTTGCGCGATATGCCTAAATTTAGCACTCCTGTACATGCAGCAAATGTTGAGACACGGCCATCTCCTACAGTCGTTAAAAACATTTCCGGCAAGACTAGTTCAGTCAAGAACGTTACTCATAGTGGTCGTCTTCCGATTGGTGGTAAGACAAGTACAAGGCCTGAAACTCATCACAAATCAAGCAGAGCAAATCATCAAAACAGATACAAGCCACCACCAAGACAATCCGTCTCCACTCGAGGTGTGAAGGAAGAGCTTGAACGAATAGACACCAAGAAAATCGCCAGTTTTTGGAAACAGTTGGATGACTCGTCTGAAGTCAACTGTGCACCTCCTATCCTAAAAAGTCGAACCAGTGTAAAGTCGCAAATAAAGGGAGCAGACGATGCTTCCCAGACTTCTTTTTTCGAAGCTTTTGAAATTGCACCGCTCTCAAGCACCACCAGTAAGGATGATCTGGTGGAACTGGGTCTAGATTATTTTGCGGTCATAAATGAAACCTCTTATAGACGCAAAAAAGAAGTGTCCTTCGAATCAAGAAGGATTCGGGACATTTACGACAAACCCACTCAAAATGCAGTCCAGAATTCCTCCAAAGTTAAGGTTACGCGCACACCAGGGCAATCGCACTACACTAGAGGCAATGTTGTAAGAACTGAAACGAGTGACTACTTGGGAAATATGCGTACCAACAGCAACAGCTGAGTCCAATCAAGTCTGTTTTTGAATAATAGTGAGGTTGTCTCGAGCTTAGCCCAGAAGGTGAATCACAGGACAGCAGCTGCAACATTGAAAAAAGAAGTGGCTGCTCCAAGTTATTCAACTAAAACGGCAAGAGATCGGAGACCATTTCAGAAGAGTTTCAAAGATGTAACACGAATTGGTTTCCTGATTCCTGATTTGAGAAAGCCTCCTACAAAACTTAGCTCTCGCTCAGAAGGTACCAGTAACAAACAAGGTGTTTTTTGATCTGACAATGCTTGGATCAAGCCACAATGGAAACAATGGTTAAAGTTTTCCTTCATACAAGAATAATTTATCATGACACGTAAAACTTGATTTATAATATATTGCACAAAAAGGTTACTACGTATACTTTGGTAATCAGAGCACACACCAGTGCACTATTCTTGTTTTGGGCCTACTTCTGCCTGGACATGAAAGTGTGACTTGAATGTGAAATAATTCCAAGCATTGATTGAGTCCAGTGATCAGCAGCGCACAAAATATTACAAGAATAATATGTTTTGTCCCCAAGAGTCTGCAAATGCTTGCAAGGCCTGAGCAAGAGCTGCGTTTGTTTCCCAAACATCGTCATCGTCTTCAGGCAAGAACTTCTGCTGATGGAGAAGAATTGTTTGCAAAAGATGTACTCTCCTCTCATGAAAGTCGATCTTTTTACACACTTCATCCATTTTTTGTAAGATTTCAACTTTCTTGCAGTTGTTGTGCAACCAGGATTTGGTCTGAAGGTGAAAGCATGCTGTATATATATCAAGTGACTGATTGTACTGCTTGGTCCTATAGTAAATAATGTATGCCATGGTGCTCAATGTTGAAAAAACCATTGCTGGATTTTCTTGTCCA
>JALLOT010000892.1:0-17184 GCA_036939595.1 Thalassiosira livingstoniorum
AACCCAGTTATGACACACAGCACACACACAGCATCACACAGAGAGTCTCACACACGGAAACCACCAAGTGTTTCATTTTTCACTTGAATCAAATGTTGAGCCCTCATAAAATGAAAAAAGACCTCACCACAAACTCATCAATGGCATAAAAACCTTCTACTATAAAAATATAAATAATTAATACAGAAAAATGGTTTGTTTATCCAAATACTCATACACTGAAACCCTTAGGGAAGCAGCAAAAGATAAATAGTTGATGATTTGGTGGAAAAGAAAAATGATATGGGAGGTGTAAAATTTTCTAGGCATGCTTACACTGAAACTTTGGACTCTTTGAAAGGTGTTGGAGTTCATGATTTGAATGCTGGCACTCTAGGCAAGAAGGTTGCTAGGAAATTGAGCCCTAACTTGGTAGACTTTAGGGAGATTGGAGAGTTAGATGAAAAGAGTGACTCCAATTCAGGAACAACAGCTGAAGAGTTTTCAGATGATGATTTTGTGGATCCTGCCTCTTCTGATGATGACTCTTATACTGACACAGCTACAAACTCAACACAGAAACCTAAAAAAGCTGGAAGGCCTACAGGTACTACTATTGAAGACATGGCACAAAAAGTTGCAAATCTATTAAAGTGCATGGAAAGCATTACAGTAGAATTTGCTAAGAAAAAAGAGGAGCTAAAAGCTGAGGGGAAGAAACAACTGAAAGCTAAATTTTTGTCTAATTTAATTGAGCAGAATAGGCAAGAGTACAACGTTACAGAGCACATTCCCCAAGAAACCATCCGGTCTTGCTACAAAAGAGGTAACTATGCACCAAAGACTACAGGTGTTGCATCGCCCCTGGCTGAGATGGAGGAGTTAGTGACAAAAATTTAAATTCAAATGGCTCAAATAACGCAGACCGTCAGTGTAGCAGAAGAAGTCAAGTTGGTAAATGACATGATTGATAACACAGACATGCAATAAGAGTTAATTGAGTTTCAGCATACAAGGAAATTAGGATATGAAACCTTTGTGTCAGGAGAGGTTGGCAAAGGGTACTGGGCTGAATTTCTGAAAAGGAATGGACATAGGATAGTGAGCAAGAAGGGAAAGAAATTTGCATCAAACAGGAAAGATTGGACTACCTTAGAAAATATTAAACAGATGTACGATATGATTTATGAAGAGATGCTGGAGTGTGGGGTTGCTATCAAACAAGATGAACCTGTTTATTGCAATAATATGAAAGGAGAGGAAGTTGAGGAGAAGTTCAAGTTTGGACGCAAACAAGACATTGAAATTACTCACCCTGATCACATCAGTTTTACGGACGAGACTGGCTGTAATACTAACATGGCTGATGATGGATCGGTGGGTGGCATTAAATTTTTGTGTGAGAGGGGGATGACACCACAACAAATTGCTGCCACAAATGACCACAGATTTACCTTATTGCCCTTTTCCGCTGCAAATGGCGAGCCAGTTGCCTGTGTTGTGATTTTCAAAAGTAAGTCAGGGGAACTGCCATTCCACTGGAGGAGCGGAATTGACGTTTGAGTTGACCCTGTATGAAACGAGAGTGGAGAAATAGATGTTGAGAAAAGCTTGGGCGAAGGAAAGTTTTATCCAGGTGGTCCAACATGTGAGTTCCGCAATAAAAAAGTCCCATGCCTCACCTTTTGCTCAGAGAGTGGAGGAATCATTGGAAAAATTCTTACCGGCATCCTTCAAGAGTATGATAGACTCAAACTTTTTCCAAGAGGTTCCAACATGCCCACCCCCATGCTCATTGTTGATGAGCACCAAAGTTGCTTGGACTCTGACTTCATCAAGTACATTAATGATCCTGCCCATCCTTGGAGGGTCTGTCTTGGCGTTCCGTATGCTACAAGCCTGTGGCAAGTGGGAGATGCAAGGGAAAACAATGGTCAGTTCAAACAGGAATGGTATCGCAAAAAAAGCAATTCTAATTACATGGAAACATGAGAATTACCTTCCAATCTCATTAGGCCTGGAGGATATCATCCCTGTCTTAAGCATAATCTTTTTCAGGGGGTATGGCAACCTTGAGAGCCGCTCAAGGTTGGTTCCCCCATAATTGAAACCTCCTCGACCATGAAGACTTTCAACATCATGGCACCAGCAATTCACCCAAAGGCCCAGCAATGAAAAACTGCAAGGTGAATGTAGAAAAGGGGTTGGGTGCAAAAATGTTAGATGAACTTACTCGCAAAAAGATGCAGATGGAAGGAGCAAAGGAGGCAATTCGATCAAGAAAACAAATTGGCAAAAGCAAAAAGGACACCATTCTTGAGGCAAAGTGATTGCTGCCTTAACAATGAGGAGTTCCTTGAGGCGTACTGCGAGAGCAAGCAAATCAAGCAGCAAATGGCCAACGACAATGCCAAGAAAAAGCGGAAGGAGCTCAAACGCAAAATTGAAGCTGTTCATCAAATCCGAAAGAGCAAAGGCCACGAAAAGGCAGCATTTTTTTGCCTCCTGGACATCAAAGGAGCTGGGCACTTACCTACAGTATAAAAAAATTAAAACAGACCCTGCAATGCCAAAGGGTCCCGTGAAGCAAAGGGAGAAGTGCTTGAAAATTATGGAGGAGTTCCGACCCTCCCCCACCATCTCGCCTCATGCAAGTGATGCTGAGAATGACGACAATAATGATGAAGAGATGGTGGAGCAGGAGCACACGCCAGAGAACCCGCCAAGTGTCAGGCATGATGAGGCATTGGTGGCAGCGTTGATGGGCATGAGGGGTGGCAATGCTGCTGTGGAGGGCAAAGATAATTCGTCTTCTCATCTCAATGGTGGCCGATCAATCCCCTCCCCTGTTCTGGAAGGTACCATAGAGGGGGGGTTGTTGTTGGAGATGCTGCTGTTGTCCGGAGTAGTGTAACCCATTGAGAGGGGTGGCAATGGTAGCAGCGGCAAACCAGATTCTCCATGGTAAACAGGGAATTGCTCTTGGCTGATTCCCCGTAGGAGCTTCATGGTTGCACTGCTGGCTGGTTTTGAGTGCTCAAAAGTGATGTCTAGCTCAATTTTTACTTGGGAGGGTAAAATGAGATTTTTTGACTATTTTTTCTACCTATTTTCATATTAAAAACGCACCCCAACTTTGGGGTCTCATAACAATTAAGATGATGAATAATTTTTATTTAGCGTATTTTTGGGGATGAGTTGAAATTAGTAGTCATATTATCAGTTTTATTGAGGATCCCTTGTTTCATATTCTCTGGGTTTTGAATGATGACGATTTGAAAATATCACCAAAACTCAACAGACAAAGGGGTCTACACAAAAAATATACCAAGCCTACGGGCACTATTTTGAACCAAGTTCGCTAAAAAAAGGCGAGGCCAAACCAGCATCCAAATATGCACTTTGCTAGTAAAATACATAGAAAATTTAGTCTGTCTGTCGATTTCACTGCAGGCTCAAATTAACCTGTGTCAACAGACTCAACTTGGTTCAAAATAATTATTCGCTGGTACCATAGTAGCTCAAAATCCTGAATCCTGCCGCCATCCGCCATCCGCCATCCAATATCCAATCCTCAACTGCCACAGTGCCACCTGCCACCGCCGCCGGCCTGCCACCATCGAGCACCATCGTCATCTTCGATAATCTTGATATTCACTGACTATGACAAGTCCCGCCGCCACTTTTCTGATTTTTTCTGCCATTTTCGTTTCAGTGGCTAGTGGCCAGCAGCCAAAGTTCACAACGTTGGAACCACGGAAATGTATTGGCAGGTTTTCCAGAGGCACATTTGCCTTCCCTCGCTCGGCTTTTGTCCAAAGTGCAAAATCACCATTGCTGGAAGTTTTGTCAAAAAATAAGAAACAGTTTGTACTGAATGCTCCAAGTCATAGCTCCCGCAATGCAATCCTACCAACGTTATCAAACCCATCGCACTCTCCGCAAAATCATGCTCTCCACTCGTTCTTGATATCATACGACGAATCGATTCCAATTTACCAAGCCGAGGAAGCATTCCAAGATCAAGTGATACTTTCGGATTTGACGTCAGATCCCACCCTTCAAGCTGCATTTGCTGCATCAGTCGTTGCCGTTGTCGTTTTATTTGTACTTAAATCAGTTGTGACACAAATGGACAATGCAGTAGAGAAGGTAGCACTAGATTTTGATCGAATGATGTCTATGAAATATCCAAAAAAATGGAAAGATTTCATGACTGAGGACGAATCAGTTGGTGTGGGTGAAGCAAGAAACGATATTGATGCGGATAGAATTCAAAAAATCGTTGAGGAGATGGAAAGATTGAGCAATGAGGAACCGGAGTTTATGGAGCGTGCGATGCGTGAGTTGAAGCGAACGGGGAATCAATGAAATTTACAAAGCGATCTACCTTTTCGCAAACAATCTACTCGGATCACAGCCATCTATAAATGCAATTGGCCAATATGGCAATTTTGTGTAGAATCATGATTTCTGAGTTAATCTATTCTTGGATTATTATTCTTGTAGGTAAAGTGCGACCCCTGGATTATTGGTGCCATTTTTTTACATGTGAAATGCCATTTTAAGTCATTTACATTTGATGAAGGGCAATTTAGTTAAATGTTTTGGCAAGGTACATTACTGAAATACTCGTTTATTTAAAGCAGTTATCGATGTGGTCTAATGCAAAACATGAATCATTGATGCAAAACCTTTCACCTAAGGCATACACAACTCAAGGGGATGCGACCCTAAATGGTGTTGTCATACTATCTCAAAAATAACATCAATGCGCTAAAATTGATTCCATTCACTAACATCTAACAAATCAGCTATTTTTTACTCGCATTCCTCTTTTCTGCTTGTTCATCACAAAAAAACCCACTTTCTTCCAGGGTCAATGGCGGCCTTACCCGACCATCACTGTATCTATCTATTTCTGCAGGTACAATTTCATCAAACACCACAAAAGCACGAATATCAAACGATTTCCGCCTGCTTACCATTTCATGGCATCCTTTGTCTTCTTCCGTTATGGGCAAAGAACAGTGCCATATGTCGGAAGGCAAGTCCACTCTACGATCATATTGTTTGAACAGTAGCACTTCCTCATTTGTCATGTCAGGGTACACGTACCATCGGCTAAGTTTTGGATCTGGTTGTTTCGTGGGAAAACATTGATGCTGCCGCGATGTTATTCCAAGATCACCATTGTATCTCGCCGGCATAAGACCAAGCGGCGCTCGTTCAACCTTTGAATTTTTGCCAAGTATCCCTTTCCATGCATTTATCACGGCAAATCGTTTTCCACTCTTAATAGCAGCCACTATTTCATCTCGGGGGAAGGAGTCATGATTGCCAGTTTCAGCAGAATCAAGTCGACGGATGGAATTCTTTTCCACGAGATTGACAATTCCGTCCACATCATGTGCACCAAAATCAGTATCAATGTGAACAAGACGAGCAACTGGCGATGTTCTTTGGGCCATATTTACATCTTCTCCTCGAATCATGGGTTGATAGAATTCCAAATGTTTGATGTTGCTGTGTTCGTTGCTCGAACCATTTGGGATGGACGGACAGAGAGATTTGGTAATAACTTCACGCAGTTTTGTTAGATAACTATCCTCAATTTGTTGCATATTCATCCAATCGATTTCTGTAGATGAATTTATTGATACCTCAACCAAGTCAAAACCAGATGCATCCAGCGATGGCGCCACAGGGTACACGGTTTGATCTCCATTATTCGTATCATTATCGATCGTAAAATAACCGTTTCTAGCATCCCAAACGTCTTGCAAAATGACACCACTATTTGTACCCAACGAAGAAATATCATTGCCAATTCCCAAACAATCGAAATACCGCTGATTGTTGTTATCGTATCCAAGATGATTGTAATGAGATGCGACATATTCATTCGATGCGGAGAAATCAATCATAACATTCCGACGCCAGGGTGTGATTTTTGCATCTTCCTCAATCCTAAGATTCGTATTATGGATTTCTTTTTCGCCACGGGTAGCACCGAGGCTCACCCCGCTATTCGCAAAAGTCATTGGATGGGAACGAAGATTATGTGTGTTCCAATGTAAATGAAAATGCTGGATATGTTCAATCATTATGTCCAATTGATAGAAAACGACGCAGAATTCCAAAAACTATTTTTTGTCGTGAGCTGCCCCGAGCTAAGTACGGTACGAGCTATCCCCTTCCATCCAGTTCCTGTTGTTGGGAGCTGGGCGGGCGACGAAAGGGGTGTTGAACCTAGGAAGCAAAAGACATGCGGCAGGAGGGCCCATCCCGTAAGGTGAGATAGATGGGAGATGATGAGACGATAGCTCGCGAAGCATTCAGAGGGGTTGGTTAGACTGTTCCGTTGGGCGGTTGGTGGTTAGAGACGACTATTGTGAAGAACCCAAAAACTAAAAGTAGCGAGCATACAGCACAACATTCCTATGGTACACGTGCATTATGGTGTGGTAGGTCAATATAGCTGTATTGCTCTTCCTTCTTTAGTTTTTGGGTGTTTTGGGGATTCGCTGGAAATTTCCCCATCCCTACCACTTTTCTCTAATTGATATATCATGGTAAATAACTCCTAGTAAATAGGCGGAACTTTAAGCAAAAGCAAAGATTGAAACAATCATCAGGAGAAATTGTCATAGCAGGTAGAGTAGGGCGAGTTTTAAGATCCAAGCCATTTCCACCTAAATTCACAGCCAGTATTATTGTTTGAATGCAAAAAGTGTGTTAGAGTAAGTTTTAGATCTAATTGAGTAGTTAAGAAAAATTTCAAAAATTCAAATAGTCAAATATTTATTGGGTTATGTTCAAAAAACAATTTTTCAAAAACTTGAACATCGTGAAGGGTCTGAAAATTTTATGATCTGTCCAATTTCCATCAACTTCCTGCAGAATTTTGGCCAATTTTTACATAAATCACAGGAAATAAGCCAAGAAATAACAACTTTTTGCATGAAATATCCAAAACTGACCCGCATTAAATTGAAAATTATGTTTGAAGTCCCCAGATCTTAAAATTTGCCTCTCTTAATATTAGCCCTAATCTAGGTGAAAGAATTACTGACTTTTCTGTCAGAATATTTCTGTCTAACAATCAAAATTAACATAAAGAACTAAAAATCTTTCACCATCATCTTTGATGGAATCTTTTGGAAGATGAAATAATATTTGCTTATTAAGCCCTGAATGAAGCAACATTTTTTGTTGCAATTGTAGAGAGAGTAGTTTAGCAACATATTTCTTCCTGTTCACTTCCTTGTGATGTTCGTCAAGTGTTTCATTTTTTTGAATTTTCTGCTAGTAATTGCATTGATTGAAATTCTGTAATGACATACAAATACAGAAATCATTGCGATAAACTCTGGACCAAAAAAGTTATCTTCTCGGTGTATTTGTTACTTGATTAGAATGTACAATAGGAGATTTAAGCATCATTTGTCTTGTGCTTGTCAAGATGCTACATTTACATTGAATAAACTAGAGAATCCGGAAAAGAACATCTTAGAGATTCATAGATGATGACCAAGAGAATACAACAGTCTGATAGATTATAACCCCTAAAAATACTTGGAAAATTTAAATTTTCAAAGTAGATGAAAGTAATATTGTGAGAAAATCAATGATTCAATTCATTTAAGAATGACTATCATTTTGGTGCTACTAGAGTTGAATATTATTTATTTTACTCATGGCATACTTTACATACCATGATACCATTAGATTGGTTTTAAAGAAGTACTACAAAATACAGGTCAATCGTCTTATTATCTCTTGAAGGCACCGATCTGGTTCTTCAAGAGATCCATGTACTGGGAGTGTCTGTAGCCTATTCTCGTATGTGAAGAATGTACTACAATCCAAAGGTCCAAGTCCAAACCCCTCCTTCGAGAAATGGGTGTTACGCGCTTGATTGCTGATGATCAGTCTGACTTCACAGAATTTATAATTTGTTCTTTTTTCATTTTTGTCTATTGTACCTAAGTAAGTATTTTACTAAGTAGAATGAAGAAGATTTTTAAAAATGAAATTTCAAACTTAAAAGTGACAGCTGATGGCTGCTGAGAGTCGAATTGGACTCTATCTTTGAGAGGTAAAAACTGGTTCTTTGAGATGTCCAAACTGGCCCTTTGAGAGATTCTACATATGTAGGAAATAGCAATCTCTTGAAGAATAGTATGTAAAGACAATTGACCTGCATTTTGTAGTATTATTTATTACGTAAACAAAATAATAACTTTTAATAATGAAACTTTGAACATTAAAAAATTAAGTCTTGAATCACATACTGGGGGTAAAAATACACAAGGGGTTGAGGTGTCTCAAAATTTGTCAATTGGGGGGTAATAATTGTTCCTGAACTGGTATCAAGGCTCAACAAATTGTTTCTAATAGTATTAGTGAAACATGAAAAACAGTATCAATAAAGTTTGAAATTCCAATACAAAAGGTGAAACAACAATAGCATCACTTTTAGGTATGAGTAAGTTTTTTTAATATGATATGCATCTAAAAAGTGTGACAAACTTTAAATCATGGAATTGCTGTAAAATGTAGTACAAAGGTGAATGAGGCCAACACAAAAAGCATCATTTCAAAAATTATTACAGTAATAATGGGGTTGAATTGTTTGCCTATTGGCAAAATTTGAGACCTAATACAAATATCCAAATATTTGCTTTCCAAAAGGCTGATATGCAAAATTGATCAAGTATAGCTTGATTGTCATATACTGCCATCTAAATTCAATAAACTAGTTACTTCTTCATCTACCATTTGTAAAACATTTTTTGTATATAAATACATCTTGTCCACCCCATTCCTATTTTGGTTGTCAAATAATATGGTCAATATCTTCCCATTCCAAACTGACATATTTCAAGAATTTTCAATTTTGAAATGACCTCATGATGTCTCACCAGATGTTGGTCAAAAGACTTTCTATACTACCTATACCAAATCAATGATAGTGGAAGCAAGAAAAGAACAATTAAAAATTAGAATTTTGTGTCCAAAGTCAATAGTGTGGGGTTTCATCATTTGTTTCCATCTCAAAAGTTGACTCATCAATAGGTCATGAATCATACCATTGTATAGAATGGTGCCAGATAATGTCATTCCATACCATTCCTATGCAATCCAAAGCACATTCTTCTAGACTTCTATTCTACCTATATTTTTCCTCCTTCCACCATTAGTATGGCATTTTTCCTACTTCTAGATCTCAGGTTTTTCATGTTGTGGAAGTTTTTGAAATAGGTGGGTCCAATATGAATGAGGCTTGTTTTTAACTTCCTCATAACAACAACAAGTTCAGTCATAAGAAGATACTTGCCTGCTTTCATGAGAGAGGTTAACTTGCATCCCACTCTCCATATCCTTATTTTAAGGCATGGCACCCATATAATCCCGTCATAATCATATCTGTTGTTCTCTTAAGCTATTTCATCCAAATCTTAACTTATCCTAGAATAGCAGACTTAGGATCTCATCTCTTTCCTTTGATGAACCTGCACTCTCATATGTTCTGACTACCACTAAACATTTCTTAGTGCCAGAATGACTATGGATCACCCCCAAGCTTCTCCAGTTCACCTTGTCCTCCCAATTCCATCCAATCTGGGAACTTCTGATCCTGGTATTTAGTCACTTCCTTCTGTTGTTGGTTTGAGTTCCTGGCTTGGTGGTGTTCTGAAATCCTAAAACTTATGACCAGGCTGACCATCACATAGACATGTTACAACTTTGTTGGAAAATCTGGGGAAAATATTATATATCAGCATGTTTTTTTGTATGTCTGTTTTAAAAAGAATAGCATTTCTCAGCAACTCAATTAGTTTTTTAAACGCAGTGACCGAATTTGAAGTGCTTGAATGTCTGATATGGAAAAGACATGTTATCTAACATTAAAATCCAGGCATACTCTTTGAAAGACTTACAACAATGGTATTGAATGGATTGAGAAGAAGTAAATAATAAAGTACACTTATAAAGTGATATATATAATCATCATGGTATTAAAAGTCTAACTATCTGTCCTTCTTTGTGTTATAATCACAGTTTTTGGAGAACAATTTTCAAAATATTCAAACTAACTTGAATGATTTGTTTTCAAATAATATGATATTTGAACATATTTTCAAAATATCCTTTTTATCAGATATTTTTTGTCTCCTATATTATTGTGTGAAATATCATTTCAATCCACTATGTTGAATTGGATTTTTGATCATGTTAAACTCATTTTTTTTGCATCAACCCAAAGCTGATGAAAGAAAAAAATCCCAGTTTATCATGACAGAATTTTTGTCCTAATTTTTAATATTCTGGATAACAATTGGGGCTAAGTCATATGTTCAATAGTAGACAAAAAATCCAGTAGGAGATGTTTGAACTTTATTGTATTCCTTCAATCAATAAATAAAAAGCCTCTAATAGCAATATGATTATTAATTGAATTATTTAATTCTTTTACTCCAATGGAACTTCATGTTGCTTCAAAAAGTGGTTTGTTATGGATCTTTTACAACCAAAGAGCTTCAAAAAAGCTTGTCTCCTGTGAATAATTTCTCTGAAACTGCAAAAAATCTAAGAAAAGTGATATAATGGTTAAGATTCAATGAATGGGATCAATAATTTTCTAAATTGTGCTTTGTTGTTAATAATGTGCACAATATGAAAATAGATTGTACCATGTGTTTTATCTAGTTTTCTTGTTTTTTGTTACTTGAAGCTCTTGTGACTAACAAAAGAATGTTTTCAAAAAAAATAATAATACTAAAAAAATTCCAATTGTTGAATTTTCTGTATTTTTTGGCTTGTATAGTTCTTTCAATGCATACTTTTATCAAGCATCTGAAAGATCCTTGTAAGGCAGATAAATAGTCAAAGAATTTATTTTTCATCTTCTTAAGCTGCTTGCAAATTAGTCATTGTAACAGAAACAGTGCCAAAATGAAACAGAGTGTTGATTTATCATGTAAAATCCCCCTTTCAGTTCTACAAACCAGTGTTTTGTGTAGTTTTCTGTATGTCAAATGCATGCAGGACTTCAATTAGTAAAATGGGGGGCATCAGGCAAAGTTTTTAATTTATAATAAAATTGATTTTTGCTCTAGTCTACACTACTAGGTTTACCTGCACACAGCACCTGTAAGGTGTGAATAAAAAACTAAGTTACAGGTGCTCTTCATGGGTGGACCACAGCTTTGGGTTGTCACAACTAATAGTATTGAAAATCTATATTTGACATCAAGGGATGACTTCAACCGTTCACTGGACACAAAGTAAATAGGAATATTTTATCATGGTGACATAGAATCAACATATAAAAATAGTAAAACTATGAATTTTTATCCTTAAAATTTCATTTTTCCAAGAATCTTACTCTAAATGTTAACATCAAAGATCAAAACTGTATAGTCAAAACTAGATATCACAGTCCAGGAAGGTACCAGTACTTTGCTCATAAGTACATATACCCTTATGTAGTTAGTTAGTAGGTATCACTGTTTCAACAATGGAAGATCATTTCAGTCCATCATTGTTCAATTGTAGTTGGAGTTCATTTTATCATACCCTTTTATGCTCAAATATGCATATGCAGACAAGAGACTTTTGAGTCTATCAGGTATATTCTATTTCCCTCCATTGATTTCAACTTCCATCTATCTTTTGACATTGATCATTGGTGATCAATCATGAGCCAATCAGCAGGATAGTTTGTTGCTATTACTACCAACCATCAATGTTTAGCTGCTAATGACATCTTCATTACTGATCTCCCAAATGAATTCCAGAAACCAATATCCAAGAATGGAACAACAATGATACACATGAATTATTTGTTTTTCACAGCCCTACCTTGACTGAGTTGATGCCAATCTCATCAAAAATAAGCAACATTGTAGTGAAAATATAATATCTTGAGCTTTTAATTCAACCACTACTCCTATCAAGGTTTGTTAATGTTGCAGAAGTCTTGCAAAATTGACAAACAGCTAAAAACTATCAATTTTACAAAACCTGTGAACATGTAGAAACTTAATCATGAATAACTTAGTCACTACCATTCAATAACACTCCAATTAAGGAGGAAAATCAAATAATAAAGTAATATGCTTAAAATCATGATGTAACACAAGGTCAACCCTGGTCACCACCAGCTACCAAACAATCAACAATGAAGTTCAATTCACAAAAAGGCACAGCTTAGAAAGTGATAACACACATTGTGTCCTTTACTTTTTTGACAATTGCTCAATCTTGACTCTCTACCTAATACTATATCCCATCTCCCACTCTGTTTTTAATAGTGTTGTTCCAGTCATTTGATTTTATTGTCCTAGCAAGTTGGATAATGATAGCAACTTGCTTTTGGATTGGACTAATTCCAAGTTTCCTCATTTAAAATTTAGAAAATATATGGTTATAATTTTTATTTCTGTCTAATTTGTAGTCTGTTATGACACACCAATATGACAATACAATTTTATTCGTTGAATTTTGTGGTATTGAAAATTCTATTGTCTTTCATTATGTTTTAGGGACATTAAAAATTTCTCTGAATATCTATGTGATGAATGCATCGGGAAAGTGGGCACCAAAAAACAGCCTTCCAAGAGCTGTGAATTAATGATTGCTTTCCAGTGGCTCATGTTTCAAAAATCTGTTTGATAAAAGGTTGTTTGCATTATCTTGTCTCATGTTGATAGTAAAAATGTTGATGGTGGCCAGTTAATGGTGGTTCTTTGACAGACAATTATTTTTTTACAAAATATGCCAATGATGTAGTAAGTAGTAAGTATTTACAAAGTACAACATATTAGTAGGTACCATATGGTACTTATGTATCAGGTTTTAAGACGGATGAGGTAATCAAGTTAACTCGATTTATCAAAGCAAACAAACAGATCTTCATTATTGCACACCTTCAATCTATCGCACCTCGCACGTCCGTCACAAAAACATCAAAGCATCAAAATTATTAGCCGGGGCAAAGGGAACAACAGGGAACAACTAACCCACCGACAACCAACTAACTACCAACCGCATCGTTTTTCAATTGTATCTGCCATACCCCTACCTAATCATCTGATGTTTAAAGTGGCGGCACCACGCCACAGCGTCGACATTGAAATTGAATACATACAACACATACAATAAGCAAAGAGAGAGTAGGGCGGCGCGATCGACACACCAACTCCAATGCTTTTTTAGCCCCCGCCTCCGCAAAATAACACCATGAGATCGAAGGTGGCGAAATCAGTGATTGCGTCATCGGTGGCTTTCATTATGGGAAATTTACAAGCTATGGCGTTAACGCCTGTCTCGTTAAGGTCGATAAATAATAATGGATATCAAGGTCGCTCCATCGCTACAAATAATGATCATTTGGGCGTTGCGAATCGGCAATCATCACGAGCTTTGCCAAAACCATCGTCTTTTGTGGTGTCAACGTCTTCGCTGGGGTTGTATCATCGCAGGCATGGGACGGATACCCGAAATCCCCGAAACCCCATGTTAGGCAACAACGTCAGTACAAATGCAGGCAGAAATCATCTTAGCAATCGTCCCAGGAATGAACGACGACCTTCGTCTTCATTAGTGGCCCTTGCGGCTTCGATGGCACCAATTGTGAGTTTTTTTAATTCTTTCTTATTCGTTGTATCTGTTCTTTTTTTTGTTGGAGATTACATTTTGTTTGTATTAAGAGAAAAAGTAATCTTTTTTGGGATGTAAAACCATCAATTTGGAGATACAACAAATTTAATTGAAGATAATGTTCATGTCATTGTGCTGCTGGCTGCTAATACATTGAAATCTAAATGGTTGTCACAATAAAGGAGGAAAGCACTAAATATCAGCTCATACATGTCGTTGCACTGCTTTGATGAGCACTTGCCAATTTTCTCACACAATGTTCGTTTCACGGTGGCTACTTCCGATCTAGTCTCAATCCAACTTGGCAGTATCGATCGACCGACCCCTCCTCTCGTTTGATACATATCGCACCCCTCCAACATCGTCATTCTGGCCATCCATACTTGCAGTACTTTTGTCGGATGTCTTCAAAACCGCCGTTGTCGCATTCCTCTTAGCTGCTGGAGTTTCTTTGATGGCTCGTTGTTTGGCCGGATCCGGCAGTTCCGGGCACAAAACCCACGGGGACCAAAGTCGAAATGCTCTTTCTGCGCTTTCAACATTCAAAGATCGAATTGTCTCGGCGGTATCCTCCATCTTACCATCGTTATCATCGACACCAAAGAAGGATCATGTCCTTCCCACACCGATGCCGTTCGAAGGTGATGGTGGGTGGGGAAAATGCACGCTTCGATCGAAAAAGAAAATGGGTGCAAGCTCATTTACTTTGTATGAATTTGCGTTGCCGAGGCCGGAGTATACATTGCCTCTGGCATTGGGACAGCAATTGGATTTTTGTTGTTTGAGTTTGGAGGATGATATTGTGAAAGGGAGTTTCTACCCATATGTGGTGGATGATGATGGCAAAGGGGTCGTACGATTGGTTGTGCCAGACAAGGATGCGGAGGGGTCTGCAGCTCAGGCGGGCGTTGGAAGTTCAAAATTTGTAAGTAATGCATTGCTTGATGTTGCTTTGTGTCAGGGTCCTGCTATTGGCACATTTTCGAATGGAAAAAAGCACTCAAGCAACCCGTGATGTCGTTTGCATGGATATTCCTGGGGACTCCACAACGAAAAACGAAGATTGAAGTATTGCAAAATGAATTGAGACCAGGAGACGAGGTAGCTATTAAACCTGGAAAGTCAACACTTCATTACAAGGGAGAGCACGTTCCAGTTACAGATATGGTGTACATCGCATCTGGTTCCGGCATTGTCCCAATAGTGGATCAAGTCAAAGCAATCGTCCCCAAAGGTTCATCCAGTGTCAAAGTCACAACGGTAGTGTGGATCAATGACAATAGGGGAGACTTTGATATAGCAATGGATGAGTTGGAAAATGAGTACATGAAACACAGCACCAAACTGGCAGTGTCGTGCATCTTAGATGACGTGATGAACAATCCAATGGAGAAAAATGTGGAAGTGGAGGAGGCTGTGCCCTATTTCAACGCCGGNTTCAACGCCGGGAGCATGGCGGTTATTGCGGGGCCGAAACGGTTTTCAGAGAAGGTGAAGTCGTACTTGATGAGAAAAGGGTATCCGGAAAACTGTATTTGTGTCCTTTCATAATTTGGGCGTAGGCGGGAGATACATGTTGACGAAGTGAGAGGCATGACCAAAGGAGATTTTTGGAGGTGTTTCGGATCTATTGGTTAGGATTGTGATGCAAGAGTGGTTAATATGCATGAGAAGTTTGTTGGAGGGCATATAGTTGCAGGTAAACTCTTACTCTGGCAACGTATGATCCTGGTCCATGCAATGCACACTTTCCAGTTTGATAGACACCGGCCAATTCTTAGCCCTTTGGCTGTTCTAAATATCAATGTTCACATTAATACATTTGGTTCAAAATAGGCACAAATATGTTTACACTTGGGCACTTTACTTTCTGCTTGTTTTCCAAAAAGTGATACAAGAAATGGCAATCAACATCATTGGAGCCCCTATGTTTTGATCCCACAGCTAGTTCTGTGTTTTGTACCTATTTTGCTCTGGTAAAAAGTTCGTCATAATGCTTGTACACAAAAACGGGAACAATGACAACTCAGAAGTATGTTTGAAGCAAATGGGTGGGGCCGGTTCTGTCGCCATTTTCACTGTAGAGCCCTATTGAAAAATCTATGTCAACAAAGTAGGGAGCAACGTTAAATTGATAAGTAAAACAGAAAAAGATGGTAGTCATCGAAATTGGAAATTGGAACATTACAAAACGTAGATTTCATTCTTGGAACTCCTTCGAACGGTGCAAAAGATGGCAGAGCCACTGAGGTCTGTCTGTGGCGCGATAATAACAAGTCAAAAATTCGAGAAAAGTAATTTTTTTGATTAGTAATTGAAGAAGGCATGGATCATAACTAGGTAGGTCAAAATTAAAAACAATTCGGATCTTGCCGTAGCTAGCTTCGGTCCACAATCAAAAAGAAATAAGTGAATTTAATTAGGATGTAGTAATTACAAATCCATTTTGAAGCCACCACCACCACCTCCGGCGCCACCAGCAGCACCACCTCCAAACAATGCTAGCATTGGGCCCATTGTCTTCACAGTTTTTGAGATTTCCATGAATTTTTTACCAGCAACATTGTAGTACTTCCCAACTTCCTTTTTCTGGATGAACCCGTCTTCATCGTCATCCAACCATTTCATACCAGTAGCAATGGTATCTTTGTCCCAAGAATCAGATCCTCCAATTGATTCTATAGTTTCTTTGACGAATGCCTCCAGCTCCTTAGGCGTGCTACGAAGAGGGAAAAGTTCATGAAAGTGCACCGCCACTTTACTCAAGACCTCGTCATTTTTCGTCCCATCGTAAATTTCATCCACGCTCAATTTATCATCGCCATCCACATCAAGTATTTCAAACACTTGACGAATAAAGTTTTTCATACCACCGTCTTTTTTCAGCGAATCCTCAAATTTGGACGCGTAACTCAGTTCTTTTTTTGTCAATGATTTATCCCCATTGGAATCCAAAAGCTGGAACAATCGTGGGGCAATGGCTTGGACGCCCTTCAGCATCATTCTATACTCTTTAATCTCTGGTGATTCTTCTCTATCGGGCGACGATCCTTGTTGGAATAACATTTCTAGCATACCGAGTTGAGAATTCACTTCTTCCATTGTTACTTTTTGGTTTTTGTCCTTGTCCAAGACAAGGTGGAGGACGTCGCCTAATGGCTGGAGGGGTCTTTGTTGTTGCTTCGGTTGCTGCGATTTGACGACGTTCAATGCCACTGCTAGCAGGACCAAGTGAAAGAAAAAGCGTGGAAATTGCTTTCGGCAGAGCTTCATCGTGTTTTATTTGGTAGGCAACGAGCAATGAATCTCTATGTTCAAGAAATGGCACTCTGAAAAATTGGATAAATGAATTATTAGAAGATGGATTCGTGTGGATGGATCGGATGTCAGTGGCAGGGGAGGCAGGGACACAGGGCGGGGTGAGGCAGAATGAAGAATGAACCTATCCCGGCCGGCCGTTTCGCTGCTCGCTGGGTTGAGAGTACTGTACTCTTGAATTGCTATGACATTAAACTGACTTTGGATGCGTGCTAC
>JALLOT010000893.1:1569-17222 GCA_036939595.1 Thalassiosira livingstoniorum
CTATCAACATTGGGCTGCTCTTTGCAGTAGTCAACAGAGTTCTAACATCTTTGGGACTAATTTTATTGCCTTGCAAATTCATTTTCTGCCAAGTCCGATTCACCTTTAATGCATTGACCAGCTTTTGAGCCACAGCATTACCAATTTTATTAAACCCCAAGTTCATTGTCCACAAAGTCTGGTTGAGTTTCAGAGGCTCGGCCAACTTCCTGACTTCCTGGCTCCCTCATGGCCAATTTTGTTGTGTCTCAGATTTAATTCCTCCAAGCTGTGATTGACTTCCAAAGAATCAGCTAACCACCAAGCCCCCTTTTCTCCAATTTGATTAACTTCCAAGTTTATCACCTGCAGAGTTTGATTGAATCTCAAAGAATGAGCAAACATCCTTGCCCCTTCATTACCAATTCAATTGTTACGCAGGTTGATTTCTGCCAAGTTATGATTTGATATCAGAGCATTGGCCAAACTCATAGCCCCCTCTGGTCCAACTCCACATCTGCAAAATATTCCTCCCAAGTTAAATTTTTCAAGGTCTGATTGACCTTTAGAGTATGTGCAAACTCTACAGCGCCTTTGTTGCCATTGATGTTATGCTCCAAATCAATTATATTCAATGTTCTATTGCCCCTCAAAGAATTTGCTAACTTTCCTGCCCTCTTGTCACCAATTTTGATACCCAACGTCAAATGTGTGCAAGGTCCGATTGACTTTCAACATGTTTTCCACATTTTCAGCCCCTTTAACTTTGACATTGTTCACCTGCAATGAAAGGTGATTGATTGAGCAACTATTGGCAAGTGCTTTTGAAAAATAATCATTCTCAATCAAAAATTGTTGTTCTCCATGTTCAACTCTTTTAGAGCTGTGGAATGTTTAAGGACCTGAGTCAATTTCTCAAGGTGTTTTCAGAATAGTTTCTGTTGTGCAAATCAACATAAACTTGTTTTGTAACAGTTTGAACATTGATTGTTTTGAATAGTTCAATCTTGGAGCTTATTGTTTAGCTTGGGTGTTTTGGCTTATTGTTTCTTTAAGCAATCATATTCTCTTTCTGCAACTAATTGGGTTTTCTCTCTTGCTTTTGGGGTTGTTTGGTGGATTTGAGTTTAAACATGCTTAAGGGAATACTAAGTAGGTGCTCTTACATTCAACATGAGTTTCTGTTGGCCTCTTCCAAAGGGCAAGAATGCCAATTTTCAACAATGTCCATTTGGGTTTGCCACTTAAACTTGCCATGATATTTGCACTTGTTTTGATAAGTGAAAAAGTATTGTACCAAGTAGTGTTGGCTTGATTGTGCATAAAATCAGATCAATCAACTATTTTGTGATGAGATGCATTTCTACGAATGATGCCAGACTGGATAGAGTTCAGCATATCTATTTCCATTACCCAACTCTCATGTGTTCCCTCATATTTTTGTCCCAAAATACAGATGACACAAATGGGACAGGCAGGATGAATGAGAAGTGGAAAAGTGGGACAGAGGAGATGAATGTGACCACTCTGTATGTAGGTTGTAGAACCTAGAACTGCAGAGCCAATTGAAGGTGATTGTAAAGAGCTTTGAAGAGAGAAGAGAGCCATTATTTTTTGCCATTTCTTAATTGTAGTTGGACCTTAATTCATCTTTTCTTTTTCAGTAAAAAGATTCTACTTCAGATCCAATAGTACCTACTATTTTTACTGTAGACTATCTTTTGGTTTTATTATGCAAGATGATTTTTGAGCAAGCTGGCTCTCTTCCCTCTGAATTTTCACTCTCAAAAGGAGAAGCTGACAACTCAAGCCACTCCAAAAGGAACAAATCACACCTTGTCATTGTTGTCACCTAACTGCCACCACCATCATCATCCTACCTCTTGCATCCAACCATGGTCAACCACAGCGCCACCGACAGTAACACTATCAACACCAGCACTACTCTGCCACCATCCCATTGTGTCAGTGATCTTCCTCCCTTTGATGCTTCAGTCATTTCACAGTCAAAAGCCTTGCAGTGTCAGGATGATGATTGCAGCAACGGCCTTGCTAATATCTACATTTCCAAGCCAGATTCTTTCCACTAGTTCCAACTTCTAATGCCCTTCCTCTCATTCAAGATCAGCAACGGCAACAATGATCCATACAATAATGCTCTCCTGTCTACATTTGGCTTGCCTTCAATAGAAATATTGCCTATTTGGCCTAGGCAGCTTCATCCTAGGCCAATTTTACTGTTCCTTCTCTTACCAAGCAAGCAGCTTCTCCATTGAAAAAGAAAACCAAATCTGCTTCAACTAATTCACAATTTTTCAACCCTTGTTCTAGTGGTTGCACACTTTGGAGTATTACTCCTCTGCCGGTTTTACCAAATTCTACACCATCACAACTTTATGCAGGGCAATCAAAAAACAATTCTAGTTCTTCTAAAAATAAAAAAATGTCAAGTCTCTAGCTTGTAAACTCAGTCCTGAGAGCTTCTGCAAATTTCCTGATACTACCATCAAGCAATGGAATCATAACAATGACTACACTGGTACTTTTTCAATGAAAAATATTGTGAAGATAAAGATAAAGCAGGGGAAAGTGTTTCATATCAGCAGGCAGAAAATGATTGTTAGGTGAGAAAATTCACCAAAGGCACCCATTTTTGCTTATACCCTCCACAGTTTTCCTCTGTCATTAAAGACAATCATTCTCATCTTATGCACTCTTCATCTTTGAAATCTGTTGGTTTCAATACAACTCACTTGTCACATTACAGTTCAAAGACATTAAAATATCTTGTCCAGAGCCCGTTAAGTATCTTCAGCCCCTTTATTTTTTCTTGTAATTAGTGACTAGTGAGGATCATTGCTGGTGTGATGTCAAAATTCAAGATAAAGCTCCCAGTTCAGGTGGCATCATTCAAAAGCTAAATGAAACCAGCTACTATGCCCTGCATTGTAAATTGATTCACAGCATAGATAACTTTGATTTGAAATAACAAAAGATCACCTTTGCTAATGTGAAGAAGAAATATAAAGAGCTCTGTGGATTCTCTATTGCTTTTTGGAACTGAGGATCACAAAATACACTGCTTCAACCCAATCAAGTTTCAGTTCTCTTGGCACAACATAGTGGAAAAGTCAATGAAGATTATATTCTTTGGGCCTCTTCTTTTGAAAAACAGGCATTACAACTGGTGTTTCAACAACAGGAGGCTGTCTGCAGGTCACCCTATTACTGCAAAGCTAGGTTTTGCTGAATCCAGCCAATATTGAGAAAAGAAATTTAGTGATTATACTCAATGTGATTGTCTCTCCACACAGAGAAAGGATATGGCATGTGGAATTCATAAAACTTCATTTTTTCATTTATGATAATTTTGGGCTGAATACAACACAGTAAGTACCTCTAACATTCCTATTTTTTGTGCATGTGATACCACTAGAAAGCAGCAAGATCAGTGCATACATGTTTTATTGATTATTAGTTGAAAGTATGACCTACTTGTAATCAAACAGGTACTAACCATTAATGCCATGATGTCAAGCCTCTAGACAACTGTATCAGCTAAAGTAATTATTCATGATTGCAGCTAGTTTTGTGAGTTAAATGGAATGAAAGCTCTTCAAACAAGACAAACAAAAACAAAGAGCATCCACAGACAGCAAAACAAATTGTTAAGAACTTAAAGCTGGAAAATTCTAAGAATTTGATATCAGGTCAGTGACAGGTATCAACAAAATCTGCTGCTGCTGCTGCTGCTGCTTGTTGTAACAATCAAAAAGAGCACAGTTTAGGCCATTTGCAATCAGGTCTTGAAAGGCAATTTCAGAATGTGCAACAATGATGAGTATACCAATGCCATCGTGCTTGCCTGTAATGCTGATGACCATATTGAAAAAGCAATATTAAATCCTTCATCCAGATAAAGCTACAGCTTCCGGACAAAAAACAAGTTTTCAACACAACTTCAGAGATCATGTCAAAAAATATAAGAAAAGTTGAAGTTGATACAAACAAATTAAACAATTATTGTCATCCAAAATCATTGTTTTTTTCTCACATCTCGCCATTTTGAATGGAACAGCATGCGCCCACATAAAGTAATGTTGACCTGTTGTGATTGAGTGCAATGCATAAAGTAATGTAAGCCCTGCTGATTTCAATTGTAAATGCTGCACACTGTTGTAGCACAAAATGAAACATCCCACTCACCAATATCAAATTCTTGGTCAAATGCTAAGAACACAAATGAGCTGAGCAATAAAAAAGTACAAGATGATTGTGACAAAACCATTTGGTGAGAAATAATGACAACATCCTCTGAAATTTAAGGCTTGCCAGATTACATTGCATGCACTCACCTGTTAGCCAAGCAGCTGCTAACACAAAAGAAGGACCAGAAGAGGTGATGGTATTCTCATCACTATTAGTTTTAAGAAGGCGACAAAATTTTGTGAGAAAAATGCCACAAGATTTTCTGAGATGAGATACTATGATATCAGCAATCATCATCATCACTTCAAAAAGAACTTTCCAAAGAAGAAAAAGCAACCTAACACAACAATCAGCAGAAGAACACCACAAACACAGGAAAAGAGATATCACTGTGGATATAACTTACCCACCCTTCAATGACAAAGAAATGACATTGGGTCAGTGGTGAGATGTTGTGGTGTCATGGCTTGGATTGTATGGCTTGGGTTGTGTCTGTTTGTCATTGTTTGATGGGTTGTGTTGAAAAGCTAATGACAGAACTTAGTGGAAGTGTGATGCAAATACTGTCTATATGCTTCCTGTAGAAACCATATTAATTTGTATGTAAAAATGAAACTTCAAGAATATCCAATATCAGCATTTCACAGCAATGCCAAACATTCATTCAAATTGGCTGTAGCTCAAATATTGACTGGATTTAGCATTTAGTGATAGGGTGACCTGGCAGACAGCCAGGAAGAGTCAGGGATATTTCTATCATATGTTTTGTCAGATTGCATGAGAATGATAGGGTGAGTCAATTCTTTTAGGTTTCTTCTTGTAACTTATCTCCATCAAGTAAAAAGAAACCAAACAGATGACTATTTTGAAGATGGAGAGTAAAGCTGACAAAACACAAAACCATTGTGAAGGATATGCATTTCAATGCTGATGGTTGTTCCTAATTTTTGTGATAAACCAACAAGACTTTCAAAAAACATGTACAGTTGGTGTTGAGAGAATTTCAGGATTACTCCCAATCCTTCCTCTCCACCTAAGAACCCAAATCATTTGTGTTGGAGGCACAGAAAACCTTCCAAAAGTGGGATCAATGGTGGACACAATGCTAATAATTTGGGACTATTTGGAAAATAACATCAAGTCCTCTTGCAACTGCTTTAGTTGGGGTATCAGTCTCATTATTGGCAAGCTTTGTGGTAGGCATTAATCCAAACAATACCCAATGTCTCATGCATTATTGGAATGATTGCACAAGACTCTAACAACTTCTGGGAGAATACAGTCTTGTCAACTACTCAAAAGTGGATGCTATGTCATTCTTGTAAGGGTTTTACACATGATAAAATGCTATCTGTTTCTGCAGAACAAGCTTGTCTACTTGTATTTGACAATCACCAGACCAGCCAAAAATTGCAGAATCAGCATGGTAGCTATTCTTCTTCCTCTTCAATTTTGAAGGGGACAACTTCATGCTGTCTTTTTTGATTTTTCGACACAGTGATTTGTATGAAGTCATGATTTGCAATCATTTCAAATAACTTTTTTGACAAGGTTAGAGTCAGAATTTGAAATCAGTACCATTTGCTAGCAGCTTGTTAGCTTGTTCAAAACTAAATTAAATCAACAATTCTTGCCACGACCCACCAAAAAATGCCAACCATGGCATCTCCATTTGCCAATGCATTTTTATTCTTAAAAAAATGTAGAATACAGAACAAAATAGTTTTTAATCAAAATGAGTCATTTTCTTGCTGAATTTCTACCTATTTATAAAGAAATTCTTAAAAAGATGACAATGATATTCATCTGGATCAAATCATGTTATTTTTGTCATTAATTTGTAATTTTAATTTGATTGGTTTTTCAAACTAAGCCATGATTTTTCAAAAATAATCTTTCCAAAAAAATTCAATTTGTTTTTTTTTTCATTTTCCATTATTTCTACATTTCTTTAGCATTATTGGTATATAAATTCAAAAATTCAAAAGAAGGAGGAATTAAGGAGAAATGGAGGAAAACTAGGAATGGCGGAGAGCAAAAAAGAATGAGTGAGAAATGAATGGGAATGAAGGAGAACGAATGAGAACAGAAGAGAGGAGAATACAGTCTAGGAGAAATCTCCTCTATTTAAGGATGTTATGAATTTTGACAATTGTGCTACAATTGTGCTACAATTGTGCATTGGTTTTGTGGATAAGCGGGGGTGGTTGAAGTTTTCCACGATCAGATTTGTACTGGTTCCTACACATGTAGAACCCCCAAACACATTCTGGCTTGAGCACCTGACAGCCAAGAAGATAACAACACAAACCCACGCGCAAATTACTAGCAAAAAGCACGACGACAATGGCGCTTCAAGCTTCGACCCTGTTTGGACTAAATGCGAATCCCATCCCCACGCAATCATCTTG
This sequence comes from Thalassiosira livingstoniorum, assembly GCA_036939595.1. Taxonomy (NCBI): domain Eukaryota; phylum Bacillariophyta; class Thalassiosirophyceae; order Thalassiosirales; family Thalassiosiraceae; genus Thalassiosira; species Thalassiosira livingstoniorum. Next base: position 8,169 of record JALLOT010000893.1, read on the forward strand.
TTTGTTCCAGCAAGGTTCCAGTATGGTACTTGTGCACTTCAAGACTTAGAAGGTACTACTGTGTGATGCAAGTCAATTTGTTTCATATGTAGTGTAACCTCTAGGTGTCAAGACTGGATGGACACCATTTCGGCGCAGCTGGAAGCTGGTCTCGATAAACTGTGTAACCACCACGCGACGAGCTTCGAGCTCACTGGCCAAAATAAATTGGTGTTCCTAACTCAACAATGTACTTGTAATTAATAACTCAAATAATAATGGTACCTGAAGCATGGTAAGACTAATAGAAAATAGTAATAAATAGGCAGTCTTCAAGAATGGGCGAGAATATTAATGCTCTGGCCTAGTAAAAAGTTAATTATTACAAATCTATTTATTTACCGCAATGGGATAGAATCAGTGTGCTGCATGTGCTTGATCGTTCAGATTGCTCCTCTGGTTGCAACTTTCGATGGATTTTGACGCGTCTACATGCTCTATTGTACTGTCGCGTCATGAGGAAGAGCGGGTTGCCACACTGATATTTACCACCGCTGCCTTCATTGCCATTATGGCACTGTATATCTTGTAGAAACCGTCGCTTCTTCAACAGCAGTGCCGCCAGAGTAGATCCTGCAACTAGGGAATTGGCTTTTGCTTCCAACACCCCTGCAATATCTGCCGCTGCCGTAACATCGGCCGCATCTGCAACTTCTGCCACATCTGCCTTCCCGCCCGACCCCAACAACAAAGACGGAGACGACAAAGTGTCATCCATGTCATCCTTGGAATTGGAAGAATCCCAACCGCCATCGGAGTTGCCGCCTTGGAAGCCATCTCTGTCGTCCGAGGTGGAGCTGGAGGAGAAAAATGTACTCTTCTGCAGCTTCTATTTCTCCTGTTGCTACTGCTGCACATGATGCCCCTGCTGGTCCCATCAAAGGTCTTGCTTGCTGGTAAGACATCTAGCACTAATCGTCGCTACATGGCGGCCTTCAATTAGGTCGTATTCGACAGTGACAAGGGATTAGTGCCGTAAGAAGAGGCTCACTACTCATTACTCGTTAGACGAGGTCCGTTTAAAGAGGGACGTCACAATACAAGTCGAAACAATGTTTGGGACGTTTGCTGTGGTGGGTGATGGGTGATGGTAGTTGATTACCATGGTGAGTGAATAGAGCTCGTGGTTTCGTGTTCATTGTTGAGGCCAGTTTGTCTGCTTTTAATGCTGTAAAACAGTAATAAAACACACGTGAGCCACGTGCTTTGCCGTGGCTATCATCAAACATCAAACACCCTCAAAAAATCGCCAAGCCAGAATTTGTTCTGTTGAAGTTGATAAACTTCAACCGCCCCCGCTTATAAAAACTCTAGTGTTGCCATTACCTTGTTCCTTAAATGTTTTATTTGTGGGCCAGTGGGCAATGAAAAAATATCTTTGCTTGGAAATGCAAAATGTTGCTGAAAATACTAAAATCTCCAATTTTTTTGAATTCCCAGTTTGTTCAGAAGAAGTGTTCTCAGTCTACAATATCTAAGGAGAGGTAAAGGTTATAAGTCCCCGAAACAGTTCCATATCGAATTTTTGGGTCAATGGCGGCGGTGAGTTTCTATGTAGATTTATATATCTAGTACTACAAAATAGTTTTCTCTAAAGCGAGGAACCAATTGTGCTACTGTTTTCAGCCGTTCTGAAAGAGATTTCTACTAGATTTAAAGGGAGATGGTTCGCCAAAAGGTTAGAACTCAGAACTATATATCGTACGTAGGTTTCGTACGATACATACGCGTGCATCCTCCCTCCAGCTACTTCCCACTTCTTGTAACTTCTCATTTTCAGCTCATTTTTGATGTTTTCATGTGGTTACAACCCAAGGTTACAACAAATCATAGGAGCTATTATTATTCCTTTGATTCGGAGCTGACAACAGCTGACCACATCAATGACGGGCAGAGCATTGACAAAAAGAAAGTAATAAGGAAGCCTCTCTATTCTATCATCTAAAGAGAGCACAACTATCATCCTGTAAGATGGCCACGACGACAAGAAAATTTCCAATAGCCAATTATTGGAAAGGGGCTCGCCCTTTTCCTTTGGTTCTTGTGGCAGTCATCTTGACATCAATCAATGCATTGCAAGTGGCACTTCTAACGGGTGCCACGGGCCGCACAGGAAAAATGGTAACAGACATGCTGCTCGAGAAGGGGTTCAGGTGTAACATTTTCTGTCGTGATGTGGAACGGGCGCAGGCGTTGTTTCCTGGAAATTCTAACGTTGAATTCTTTCAAGGAGATTTGTGCTGTCAGAGTGATATTGAAGCAGCATTTGATAAAGCAAAACCAAAATTAACCCATGTTATTTTTATGGCAGGAGGGGAGGACGCGGACTACAAAGAAGTCAATTATAAAGCTGTTGCAGCATTCGCTGAACAAGCAGCAAAATGCAGGAACATGTGTCATTTTGTTCTCATATCGACGGCTTGGGCAACTAAGCCCTACAGCATTGGTTCTCTCGTCTTCAATTCACTTTATCCAGATTCTGTTCCCATGGCATCACATTATTTGGGTGAACAATCGTTAAGGAAAGCAGCAGCAACAAACAGCAACATGAATTATGTCATCCTTAGAGCAACGGGGCTAAACAGTGATGAAAACTATGCAAAAAAGTATCCTGAAGCAGCTTCGATGGGTTTGACATATCAGCAGGGAGATTCTTTTGATTTTTTGGGTATCGCTGGGCGACCTGGCATGTCAAGGTCTCAACTTTCAAATGCTGTTGTAACTGCTGCCAATGTGATAGGGAGATATACAACAGAGATAACTGGCTCTGGTACTGTTGAATGGGATGATTCCAGTGTTTATCAGAGACTAGTTCAAGATGAGTCTCTGGTGCCTTCGGAAAATCAGGAAGATAAAATTTACCGTATACATGAAAATGCCGTTTTGCTACTGAAAAATGCAGGCATTATATTGAGTTTGGGAGGCATTGCTTTGATATTATCATTTGGGGTTGTTCAAGGATTGTTCCTGTTGGCAATTGTTGATGCAGTGACAATTTTTCTTTGGAGAAAACTACTTGCTGACAGACGTGCTATGTAATGGAGGCGCCAATCAATTTGTTCTGTGTGGCGTTGGTTAGAAGTGAACGCAAAAGTACACTATGTGTCTAAAAATCGTGACGAGTATGCCAACAGCTAAGTCCGCATGCAATAAAGTCGATTTTTTCAGGATTTTTTTCGGAAAACGAATTGAGATGTTAATTTTTAATTGAATACTTTTGCTTTTTATCCAACGTGGAAACCTCCCCTATTGCTCTAATGAATAGAAGTAGTATGCAACTCGATAAAATAATAGTTTCTCTAGTAGTTATTGTAAAAAATTAAATCCTATTATTACATCTAAGACATATTGTAGTAGTAATCTCTTTCAACCTTTTGCACATGCAGATTACAAACATCATTCAGTTGCATCTATGTTCTGAACACTCCATATGTATTGTATCCTTTGCGTTTCGTATCGTCATCTAAATCCTTTGACACCACTCGAAGTGCTTGTCCCAAAACCCTTCGTGTGTCTTCCACCTGAATTACCCCATCATCCCAAAGCCTCGCAGTTGCAAAGTAAGGCGAACCTTCCTTCTCATATTTCTCCAAAAGGGGCCTTTCGAATTCAGCGATTTCATCTGCACTCATTCCCACACCTGTTTCTTTTTCAATCTGGTCGTTTTTCACTGTTGACAACACACTAGCAGCCTGTGGACCACCCATCACTGATATTCTGGAATTGGGCCAGGTGAAGAGAAATCTTGGGTCGTACGCTCTACCGCACATTCCATAATTACCAGCACCATGGCTCCCTCCTACCAAAAGTGTGATCTTTGGAACTGGAGCGCAACTCACAGCTGTGACGAGCTTTGCACCATCTTTTGCAATGCCCTTTTGTAGAGGCGGATTACATGACATTATGTTAGACCGGAAGGACAGTCACACAAGGAATGATTCCAGATCAACTTACATTATTCTCTGCCTCTTTTCCAACCATGAATCCTGTAATGTTTTGAACAAAGAGGATAGGGACATTTCTCTGACCACAAAGCTGGATAAAATGTGTCGCCTTCAAGGAGGCTACGATAACAGAGCAAAAAAAGTGTGAGACAAAACGATCAAGTTTGCAGATAATTTTGCATGCCGCATTTCTCTTTACTCACAATCAGAAAAAAGAATCCCATTGTTGGCAACGACTCCGACGGGAAGGCCGTGTATTTTACCGAATCCGCATACCACTGAATCATTTTTGTTTGGACATCAACGCCTGGTTAAAACAATTTGGAAGACAAGTATGGAAAATTTCACCAATAGAACTTACTGCTCTTGCCGAACCGCTCTTTGAACTTTCATGGAGAAGAATTTTGAAAAAAATACAAATGAAATCAGAGAAAGCACATGGAAAGCGTTTGAGGCAAATTGTGACTCTCGGCTACGAACCTCGTGGAAGCGACTTCCATCAAGAACACGGGCAAGAATTTGCCTCACGTCGAAAGGAATTCGGTTATCCTCGGGAATTATTGAAAGCAGATCTGATAAAGGGTACAACGGCTCTTCCACAAAGCTGCTGCTATTCTTTGGAAAGGACTGCACTATCATTGGGTCGCTAGGCAGAGCCCCAATTATTTGTCGCACTTTTGCCAACGCACTTGGCTCGTCTTTTGCGAAGTGGTCCGCAACACCAGATATGCTTGTATGAACATTTGCCCCACCCAACTCTTCCGCAGAAACGACCTCTTGTGTAGCGGCTTTAACCAAAGGTGGCCCTGCGAGAAATATTGTTCCATTTTTATGTACGATTACACTTTCGTCAGACATTGCTGGCACATACGCCCCGCCAGCTGTGCAAGAACCAAGAACAACTGCCAGTTGAGGTATCCCTGAGGCACTCATTCTTGCCTTTAGAGTATTACATAGAAATTATACGATGAGTCATCACGTAAATCAACATGGACCTTGTGCCGACTCAATGAAAACTTACCTGATTGAAAAATATCCTTCCAAAATGTTCTTTGTCGGGGAATACCTCAGCTTGCTTTGGCAAATATGCACCTCCAGAATCCACCAAATACACACAAGGTATCCTATTTTCGGCTGCAATTTGCTGCGCTCGCAAATGCTATTTCCCTATCACAGTGAAAAAGCATTTGCGAGCGNTCACTGTGATAGGGAAATAGGTCCCTCCTTTCACCGTAGCATCGTTGGCAACGAACATGATTTCACGCCCATGAACAAGACCTATACCAGCAACAACACCTCCAGAAGGAAGGTCTTCGATTCCTTCAGAAGCATAGAGGCCATCGCCCCCCGCGAGCGCTCCAATTTCCAAGAACGCGCTCCCCGGGTCCTTTCGCAAAGAAAAATGGCAAAGGCAACTGTGTTGGAAAAATGACCAAGCTGCTTCCATCTGTATTCACGCAGTCATCGAGACTAAACTTACCGTGATAGTGGAAATTCTCTCTCTTGGGAGCATCTTTCCGCGTTTTTTGTGCAGTGCCAATGCGCGCTCTCCTCCACCCAGTTTGGCTGTTTCCATCTTCAAAGAAAGCTCTTCCTTCAATGCCGTATTTCTTTTCCTCCTTTCTACCGCTTTTGCATCATTTAGTTGAGACTCAGGTAATGACTGAATGACCGGTAAAGCCATGCCACCATTGTTGACATTGTATTGTGGAGAAAAGTCATCCGTTGCCCGCCAGACATCAATTGTGGGATCAGAAAATGCTAGGCCTCCATTGGTTGAACTCCCATGTTGTGGGCCTGCTGCCATGTCGGCACCAGGAATGGAATCCGCTGATGTGTCAATGAGAATCTCTTCATGACCTTCCAGCACAGCCACAACCTTATCTCCTGCAACCTGGTCTCCTGCCTTGCAGTGGATCTCTGTGACAACACCTTTCACAGGCGAAACTATTTCTGTTTCTATTTTCATAGCACTGAGTATCATTACAACTTCGCCTACGTCTACCTCATCTCCAGCATTCTTTCTGACTTCCAACACATTGCCAGTCATTGGAGGTGTTAACTCGAAGGTAATCTTTTCTTCAGAGTACAGTCTTTTTGCTGTTCCGTGCTCCTTTGATTGAGATGCCTTCTTTGCTTTCGAGGGATCGAGCAATTCTGGGTTGTCTGCCAGAAAGCTAGTGTTGACGTGGTTATTGATAAATTCAGGATGGGTCAAAATCCGATCAACGGCAGCAATGTTGTTTGCGATTCCTTTGATCGTAAAGTCTTTTAGAGATCGAAGCATCAAATGTCTAGCTTCCTCAAATCCAGCAGATGTCATGTCAGGAGCTGAGCATATTAACTTTCCAACGAGAGGATCATACATTTGATTTGGGGTGAATCCGGTGTACCACCCTGCCGTGTCACAGCGAATACCACCCCCAGTCGGCTCTTGGTACAGTTCCAACTCTGTTTGCATAATCAAAACCAAATCTTTAGTATAAAAATAATGCATGAACGATAGTGAGATAAAAGTAATGATTACTTACCTTGTCCCTTTCCAGGCATCATTGTTATTCTGGCCTGCAGCGAATGTTGCCTAATCATTATTTTGTCGAAGGTTGGATAGGGGGAAAGAAAGGCGTCAGTAAAGTCAAATTCCAAGTTTCGACAGTGAGGGATGACATGTCGAAAATAGGAACGTACCTCAANTTTCGACATGTCATCCCTCACTGTCGAAAATAGGAACGTACCTCAATTTTATGTTTTCTTGTGTAAGTTCTAAATCTTCCAACGTTCTCCCGCCAGCAATCAAAAGCTGAGCCTGTACTATATCAATCCCTGTCGCCTCTTCTGTAACTGTGTGCTCAACTTGCACCCTGGGATTCACCTCCATAAAAACAAATTCGGCATCCGGGGAGTGCAATTGCCCACGAACTAAAAATTCTACAGTCCCCGCACCTTTGTAGTTGCAATTCTGGGCCAATTTGACTGCACAATCTACCAGCCTCTGACGCAGTTTAGGATGAATGTTCCTCGCTGGTGCTAACTCGATTACTTTTTGATGACGGTGTTGCACAGTACAATCTCTTTCGAATAAATGGACAACTCCACCTTGGCCATCGGCCAGTATTTGTACCTCCAGATGTTTTGTATTTTCCCAAAATTCTTCGAGAAATATTTCATCTCGTCCAAATGCGGTGTGTGCTTCGCGTTGGCATGAGTCAAAACTTGAATGCACTTGCGATTCGTTTCTAACTATACGCATTCCTCGGCCTCCACCTCCATATGCTGCCTTTAATCTTTACAAATATTCAAATAAGTTTAGAGAAATAGTGAGAACGCACAAGAGAAATCTAGCACAAACATGAAAAAAACAAAAGTTTGAACAAGAAACAAGTGAAAACTGTGGCAACAACGTACATTGCTGGAAGACGCACGTCACCTCTCTCAATGATACCCATACATTCCTCAGCCGAAGTCAAATTTCCTTCACTCCCTCTCACCACCGGCACGCCACTTTGCAATGCCAACGCCCGAGCCTGGATTTTGTCTCCAAAAAGTTGGAGTACGTCGGGAGGAGGCCCAACCCAATTTACATTTGATGAAATGAGTGATTGGGCGAAAATTGCAGATTCGGAGAGAAATCCGTAACCTTTGTCGGTGGTTAGTTTATTTTTGAATATTTATTCCATTGATGAAAATGGTGTGATAATGAGGATGATTCCATTCAGCATTTGATAATTTTTATTTTGTGATTTTCGTGGAATGCAGGGAAAATCAAAAGAAAATTAAGAAAAACAAATAAAAAATCCAATAAAAAACGACATAAACGACAATACATCTCACCAGGATGAACAAAATCCACCCCCCTTTCAACAGCAACCTCCGTCAAACCTTCCACATTCAAATACGGAGCAATCGCCGTAGCCCCCTTTGGCAAAACAGCCGACTCATCCGCAAACCCCACATGAGGCGAGTCCCCATCCTCTTCGGCATAAACTGCCAATGATTTCCCTCCCAATGCTCGAATGGCTTTGGCAATACGTATGGAAATCTCGCCACGGTTGGCGATCATTACTTTTTTGTTTTGGAGGAGGGTGTCGTGGGTGAAGGATTGGGGGAGTTGAGGTGGGTCATTTTGTTGTTGGAGATGGTGGGTGGAAGAGAATGGTCGAAGTTTTGTTGGGGTTGGAGATTTCAATGCATTTGGAAGTTTTAATTGGCGGTGAAATGATTGCCGAAGTCGAAGCATGGTTCGTTCAATCTATTATTATTTTATCCAGTTCCTCTTTTCCTGGGGTGGTTGATGCGATTTGTTTTTGACAGATGAATGGAAATGTCGAACGTATTCGATTATGTCAAGAAAGCAACAATGGATTGTGCGAATTTTAGGCAACCAACTTTGAAAAATATGAATGAAGTAGGACATGAAATCATTAAAGAACACCCCTCGCCACTTACTCTGGTGTACAATAATAATAATCCACTCCATACAAATGAACAGATAAGAAGTAAGATGTTCCTTTTCAGACCTTTTAATCTTTTTGTCAAAGAATTCTTTGATCAATAGAATTGTTGGCTGAGAGCTGAGAGCAGGCGGCAGCTGATGAGGCATGCGGCTCTACTTCTGGCTTGACTGAATGACGGCGGTGATTGAGAACCAAAAAAGGAAAGAACAAATAAAGTGGAGATCATTGTTTTGTTGGTTCTTTAAGCTCTGGTTCCTGGTTCTTGTGGCGGGTGGATGGATGCAAAATGACGCCACTGACGCCATCATAGTTCCAAATTTCAAATTTCAGCTGGGCTTGCTTGGGCGGATCAGGCGGATCAAGATCTGACTGAGCAAAAATTCTGGATTCTGACACTCTGCTAAATACTTACATAAGTACTGAAGTACCGTAGAATACCCGTAGAGAGGTCATAAGATCTTGATATTAATTATGATGTATCTTTTGATTTTGAACGGTATACGTACCAAATATTCCAAAAACGTAGAGTATCAGTATTTTTAAGTAAGTAAGTACGTAAGTAAGTAAGTAAGAAAGTATGTAAGTATGTAAGTAAGTATGTAAGTAAGTAAGTAAGT
>JALLOT010000895.1:0-17136 GCA_036939595.1 Thalassiosira livingstoniorum
GGCATGATAGAGAGTTGGTGGCAGCATTGATGGGGATGAGGGGTTGCAACAAGGGGAAATTCAAGTTCAAAATTTTAGCTCACACGCTTCTCATTTTGATGGCGGCTAGAGAAACCCCTCCCCCGCACTAGAAGGAACAGCAGAGGAGGGGGTGTTTGATGGAGATGCTGTTGTTGCCCATAGTTGAGAATCCCATTGTGAGGGGCAGCAACAGCAGCAGTGCAACACATTTCTCCATGTTCTGCAGGGAATTACTCTCAGCAAATTCCCTGCAGGAGCTCCATGGTTGTGCTGCTGGCTGGTTTTGAATGCTCAAAAGTGATGGCTAGCTCAATTTTTTCTCGGGAGGGTAAAATGAGATTTTTTGATTCTTTTTCCTACCTATTTTCATATTAAAAAAACACCCCTACTCTGGGGGTCGCATAACAATTAACATGACAGTTAACATTTATTTAGGGTTATTTTAGGCATGAATTGAAATCAGTAGTCATACTATCAGTTTTATTGAGTATCCCTTGTTTAATATTCTTTGGGTTTCTAATGACGACGATTCAAAAATCTCACCAAAACTCAACAGACGCAGGTGTCTACACAAAAAACATGCCAAGCCTAAGGACACTATTTTGAACCAAGATCGCTCGGCTAAACCAGCATCTTAATATTGCACATTGTTAGTAAAATACGTGGAAAATTTAGTCTGTCTGTCGATTTCACTGCAGGCTTAAATTAACCTGTCTCAACGGACACAACTTGGTTGATTATAGTTAAAGACTGGTACATGGATCAAAATGTGGATCATTTTTTGATCCATGGATAGTTTTGTGGATCGGGCGGATCGTTTTATGATAGGTAAGATTTAATAAGCAAAAAAGAGTTCCTTGTTGAATCTCAAAAATATTTTTGCTTAAAACGGAATGTCAAAAACTTGTTTGGAGAACATCAGCAATAAAAAACACAGAATTTGCCAAAAAAATCATTCATTAGTGGTACGCTCCAGTCTCATCAACCAACTGCATACACTCCATAAATTTTCTAAAGTTTGATAGCATTATCTGTTGGGTTGACTTTCTTGTCTTTTGAGGCTTGAATAGTCAAAGAGATCATAGAAAAGGACTTCTCACTTCATTTGGGACAAGAGGCTTTGAGATGAGAGACTTCATTGTCTTTTCTGATTAATCTGACACTTTGTATGCAGTCAATCTTAACAGGCCCAAAGGAAGATTTCTTTAGGGGTGACAAAGGAGTAATCAAGAATGCTGTAGCTGACTGGTCTTTGGTATTATTTCCAAGGCACATGAGTTTAATGGAGAAGACTGACAGCCCAATGATATGTTTGTGATAAGTGTTACCCCTGCTCTTGAAATTGAATGATTTTATCATCCAAGACTTGAGTTCCATTACCCAGCTTAGTCCCGCTGTATGTTTGGTGCTGGAAATGAATTTCAGTTGTTGACAAGGAAAAATCATTCTGTGAGATGTCCACATTCATTCCCATTGACACAAGCTTTAGTATGAAATGGAAGTTCATGATTTGTCTGATCTTTCTTGTCCCAGTCTGCTTCCATTGTGGTGATGATGGTGTCAGGTTTGTGTGAATTACTGCCCAATTCTTCAGCCTCCATAGACTGATTTTCATCACATTTAGACCCTTTTGTCAACCTCATTGTTAAAAGTTCAACATTGTTGTCACCACAGGTTTGCTTTAATTCTTCATCCTCCTCACTCTCTTGCTCATTTGCAGTTGTCTGGTAATTTCCATAACCTACCATATCTTCAATGTCCAATTCGTAAGACACACTAGAGGAAGACTCCAAAGAGGAGGAATCATCCAAAAAGATACCCTCACCAATTCTAATTCCACAAATCAAGAGAGGAGACAGTTTTTTTGTTTTCATTATGCCAAGATCTTTTTTGTTGCAGTTTAGAAGTTGAGCATTCAGACTTTGACTTTATTTTATCAAAAGAAGTTGACTTTTTGATGAGATAACAGACTCTTGATTCCTCTCCCATATCCTCAGTCAAATTAAAATTGTTAACCTTACCCTTCAAAGAATTTGAAATATTATTAATCTCCTCCTCATCACTCTCCAGAAGATGGAAACTATTTTGTCTCAAGATTCATTGAATTTTTTTCTTGGCCAGAGCTTGTTGTTCTTTTGACCTTCTGCCTGCTCAATTTCTCTTCAAAGTTTACCTTCTGCTTCTTTTTTGTAAATAGTAAAAGCTTTCTTATTCATTCTTGCCGTGAATTTTTTGTGCATGACTAGCAAGTCCCTGTGGTCTTCATCATTACTAAGTTTTCCAAAATTGTCCACTCCTTTCAATGACTCCACCTCTCCCTCCATATTGTCCTTCTCCTTGTCTTGGATTCTTTTGAGTTTTAACAAGAGCAATGCAGTTGCAATTTAATTTTTAATTTTGTTTCCTTTGATGTCAGTGGTTTTGTTCTGTTTTTTTTTGTTGTAGGCTTCATCTTTGTTCATTAGATTGATCCAAAGAAAAGTCTTGAGAAAAAACCTGAGCATGCTTCCTAGAATCTCCCACCCTCTGTGGTGTTGCAGGGAAGGGAGATATTGAATACAATTGAAACAAAGGAGAGCCACCAGCATTTGCCCCCTTCTTTTTAGACTTTCGTTGCTCAGGAAAGTTGTTGGAGGCTCAGACAGAAGATGCTGGTGAATGAGATGCAATTTCTACCTTGACTGACTTCTTTTTTTGCTTTTTCTGCTGATCAGTCAAAGGCACATCTTTGTCCAGATCAACTGCAAAGCCCAATGATTTAGCTTCACTCCCTTCTTTCCTACTTGCATCAGACTTGTCACTCCCTTTTGGCTTACAACCTCTTTTGGCTTGCTTGGGAGTCAGATTGGGAGGATCATTGTTGTTGCTGAACTCAAAGATGTCACATTTTGAACCAGGATCAAAAGTTGCATCCTTTACTTGTTTTGCCAAGGTTGCAACAGCTGCAACTTGGAGAGATGATGTTTTGGTCAAGGAGCATGGCACAGTCAAAGAGGTATTAGACTTGGAGTTAAAAGCTGTTGTGAATTCTTAGACTTTCCAAGGTCAGTTGTGTTGAAAAGTAGGATGGCAAGGGCCCCAGTAGAGGATACAGAATTCCTATGTCTATGTAAATAACAACAGAGTTGGGAAGGTGGACCAAAGTCAAAATGGCAAAAATTATGAAAATTTTATTCAAGTAAAAAAAGTAAAGGTCAACCAAGGCTCAAATTCAATGATTTATCTTGTAATAAGAACAAACCCAAGGAATTCCATTGATGATGGCTCATAGGATGTCCCAGTAATAGACTGCCATGATGTACAACTAGCTCCTTTAACACTCCAAGGTAACCCGTGCTGGGAGAAGCAGAGATACCAGTCCCATAGTTGAATCTACACATTATTTCCTTTTTTAAGTATGATAATAACACTTATGGACCATGCTTAAGCAGGAAACTGTCAATATACATACTTTACTTGCCACATGGGAAACCTCATAATTGGGCTGACAATCATGTTTGATGATGAGGTCAAATTTGTCATTTATTTGGATTGAAAGCATCACTAATAATTGAGACAAAAGTATCAAGAACTTTTTGGCCATTTTGATGTTCTAAAAATATGATACTCATGATAGCAAAAAAATACATTTAATTTTTTTTCAATTTTTGGGATGCAGCCAGTGATCTCCGAACACAAGTTCCTGCACTCTACCACATAAGACAGGATGGCTAAATTTTTTTACTTAATTTAAACTTTATATAAAAATTTTTATTTCTATTTAATGATGGGTTGATGTATACATAAAACCTACATAGGTGTATAATTTTGAGCAAGAAAGTGCTGAAACATACTTGAACACTTGAAGCTTAAAAAATATTCTTCAAATTATTTTGGGGGTAAAAATTGTCAGACAGAGATTCTGGAACCTACCTTTAATAGCAAAAAAAAATATATCATTTTTTTTTATTTTGATGTATGATGTGTTTTTGTATGAGGTATCATACGTTTTTATTATTCATGTCCAAATATGTGCTGTATTCTATTTTAAATACAAAAAACAGATGTACACTGTACACAATATCTAATTCTGGTGAAAAAGCTAAAACCAAAGGATTCAAAGTTATTCCACAAAATATATTTTACTGTCCTACCTAGCAAGCAAAAACACATCACTCGCTTGAAGAATTGAATATTTACCACATAGGAAATATATTATCACATTTATAAGTAGCAACGTGGATTTTGAAGACTTGAATAGTATTGTGTAATATTTGTGTTATGATTAAGGCAATCAAGGATACATTTCTTTAAATCCAAGGTGCCCTATAGCTTTTGTTTTGCAAAGAGATTGTGATGAAGCTTTTGCACAAGTCTGATGCCCAATTATCATCTCTCTCTCTAGAGGAGCATTTGGATTACTTAGTTGGATCTGAGATGGGGAAACCTATTGTGAAGCTGTTGTGTGTTCTGGAATATACCAGGCTATCTGCAAAGGTTCCTTATCCCAAAATGTGATATTTGTGTAATTTGCTCATTTCAATTTCAAGGGCTAGAAAGGGTTTATATCTACCAGCACTTGTTCAAAAGGTGTACACTTTAGGGTTGAATGTAGGGCAAAGTTGAAAATTTCTACTGACATATACAGGAAGACTTTTAGTACTTGTTTTCCTGATTTTTAATCTTCGATATCTCAGAATACAGTCAAATAGTTTTAAAGTTATGAGAGGTCATAGATACCAAAGTTGATGAGGTTGATTGTTCAAAAGGTGTACACTAGGAAGATTTTATTGATTAAATTATGGGAATAAACCCTATTTTTTGAATCAGAAGGTTAAATTTTTATAAATAGGTAATCAGGCATAAATCTTTACAAAAATATTATTCTTAACTCTAAAATCTAAAACATGCTCTGAACCACGTGACAAATAGTCAACCTTTGTCGACACTTGAAAAATCAACAAAATCTGGATTACGTTTCTACTTTCGGGCACGGTAGGAACAATATGTTTCTACGCAAAGTGTACACCTTTAGGGTTGAAAACCTGACTGTACACCTTTTGAACAACTGCTGGTACTTAACATGATATTTTGTTCAAGCTAATCACAAGTCAAATTTTTATTGTTGCTGATGCAAGGTTTTTGATTTTCAAGATATTTTGATATATGTTTTGTTAAAGTCTTTCCCATATGTAATTTTAACATTTACTTGCTAGAAAAATGATTACAATTTAAACATAAATTTTTTCAGCTAATTTATTTGAATTTCACCATGGTGAAATATTTTGAAAAAGGACTGATCCTGATAATTTATGATTTGTTAGTGGTTGCCCAGGGGTAAATTTAAGAGCTACTTTTTAATTCACATCCATGATTGATAATCCATTTTTTATTGAGAAGATTATTATGAGTACACTCCATCATATAAATAATGTTTGCTGGATTACACATTTGTGGATTGAGAGTTACCCTGCAGATAGAGATGCCAAAGATAAATATCTTTACCGTAAAAAGAAATTTAAACTGAATTATTTAGTTCTATATTTGATACAAAAGATCAAATATTTTCTTAGTTTTCACAATACCAGAAGCTACACAAATTTGAAAGAAACATGACATAAATTCAAGGTCATATACAATTATTTTTATAGCCAAGCGATTTAAAGTTGATAGCTACCTCAGATGGCTGATGAATACCAACAATTGATACTTGGCAAGTTTGGCTCAAATAATGCAATTCTGACAGGTCCCTTGCACATTAGGATTGACTTGCACGACACATGAGACATGAAGTACAAACAAGAATTTTGAGAAGGGGGACAAAATTGAATAAAAAATGATGTCAAGTTAAAGGAAGGTCTTGAAATACTTGTTGGTGATTTTCATTGACATCTGTTGCTGGATCCCAAAATGTAGCACTCACTTCTCCAACTTTCAATCAGGATCTCCCCAAAGTACCAATCAAAAATGGATAGAGCTTTTAAAAAGCAACAGAAAGAACACAAACACAGGAAGGAAATATCAATGCAATGGGTCATTGGACATTTACAAATTCCTTTCATCTTTCATCATGATATTGAACTATGGTGAGCAACATTATAACCCTGTTTGCCTAAAGACCTATCTGCAATGTGTGAATGATAATATCTTTGCACAGATTGAGATCAGTTCTGGTAAAATCAAAGTATTTAATCACAAAATCAAAATATGATTTTTATGCTTTAAGTGGAGCAACTGACAAATTGAAAACAAAGCAAGGGAGTAATAAAATCATACTAAGGAGGGAAGACAAGTCTGAAAATATATTATTAATTGGGTGAAAGTTTTGAGTTATCCCTCTTGTACTTCCTTCTGGAATGTAAGAACCAAAGCATCTTGAAAAATTGGGAGAACCTGATGTAGAAATTGTGCATCTTTGATTCAATTCAATAGAGAAAAGGGGAATAAATCAAACAACAAGCATTTAAGGCAAGAGAAAAATAGTAAGAATATGACAAAGCAGATTGGATGTTGATGCTCTGTACAAACAACAATGCAAGAAAAAATCAATGACAATCACACATGGCTATGGTTCAATGATTCCATTGAGTACCTACGATGCAACTGTGCTTGAGTTTTTAATAATGAAAAGCAAGATTTTAAGGTCAAATGACGTGAACAACTTCTTTGTGCTGGTGAAGAATAGATATTCATCTACAAAAATAAGCCAAAAGACAAACTGATTAATTAATCTTGTCAAGTGATAATTAATGGGACTTGATCAATTTTTGTTTGATTATGCAATATTCTTGTTGAAACGATACTGTTATTGGTATCTTTATATTTTTAGTTTTTCAAAAATAGTTGATTAATAATAGTATTGGTTTCTACGTAGATACACTGTACAATTTTATTCATGAGTTGAAAATCAGAATCTTGCTATTTTGAACACAAAAAACTATCCATTTGAGGGTGATGATCTAAGTATGATAGTTGTCTAACACTCTAAATAAAATTTGTTTGTTCAAAGCATGGTTTTCACAAAAACAAATGTTGCATGATTTCTTCCAGTACCCCCTTATTAAGGAGCAGGTAGGAAATCAGTGAATGTTTTAGACTCAAATAATGCTAAACAGAAGAAATAGATGATGATAAAATTACACAAAGCAAATCCAAGGTAAGCAATCCTAGGGCACTGATGACATACTTCCCAGCAACATTGAATTTTGGGCATGGTCTCATATAGGCTGAAATAAATTGTGGCAAAATAGTGATATCAAAAATGATCTGACCAGTCTTGTCAATATTTTGTAGAACAAGAGTGCAAGAGTGCATTGAAGAACAAAGAAAATCACTGGGGAAATGTTTCTGTGACTAGAGTTGATAAAAATAAATTGATTGAGGATTAGGAATCAGGAATAACAAGGCGAATGGTGAAAGGGAAAATGTCCAGCAGCATATCCATATATTTTTTTAGTCCACCCATGACAATACCCAGGATGTAAATCTACTAAATAATTAAAAGTTGTGGGGTCTAATATTGACTGTATTACAAACCAGAAAGTTGTCTAAATCCTGCATGCAAGTAATCATTGGAATGTGTGCCTTTTGATGCCAAAATCAAAATTTCCTTTGACCTACATAATCAAGCACTGTAGTAGCATAGTGATCTCTATTATTGGTTGAGAGATGCCTACTTGGGGCAACAAGTTTTTACAATACATTAATATTAACAACAAATGTAAGTACTTGAAGCTCAGAAGGAGACCACAAATCTCAAAAGTGTAAAAACATTAGAAAAATGAGTGAAGAAGCAAATGTTTGGATACACAGATGATACAAAAAAGGGTTAATATGTCAAGTTGAGACTGCTCAGGTTTGGCAGGAGCATTTTGATTTGACATCCTATTAACAAGTGCATGTATACCTTACACTGCAGATTCCATCCACCAACTACCTTCGCAAACTATTTTTTACAGTGATATTTCTATTTTTAGTCAATGTTGGAGATCTTTGAGGCGGTGAATATCATGAATGAATAATGAGTTGCATTTGGAAATACAGCGCACAATAATGTTAAAAACATTGATCCACCAACACAGTGCAATATATGGGAGCTGTCTAATATTTTTCCTTTTTTACAGAGTGACATGATCAGGTTGGTACCCATGAACATTAATCAATGGATATAACAATAAAGATCTTGTTTGGATCATTGCTTTGGTATCCTACATTGCTTCCTATCATGTCCCTTAGGATGGGAGAAAAAAAGAAGCCAAGTCTGAATTGTAGCACAATATATGATAGCTACTTTTCAAGTGGTAATTCCTTGTAACACCATTTATGCTCAAATCAACAAGGAAAACAAAATTCAGCTAGTGCTAACCTTGATAATGATTTTTTCAGACCCTTGAAATACTTGGAATTTTGCAATTAAATTTAGATACATTCAATTCACTGAACATTTTTTGAAATTGTTTGTTTGTTGATTGTGCTACTTTCTTCACTGGTAGTGTTTTAGACCATATTTCATCTTCAATTTACAAAGCATCAAAATAGTGGACATAATACAGATATCTTCATGTGCTATTATTTCTTCTAATGCTTCTTCTTTAAGTTGCATTTGTGTTTGTTTTTAATTTTGCCCTTTGTTTGCTATCTTTCTTATTCCCTTTAACTCTACTTGCTTAATCCAATGTAACAAACCAGCCTTATTAGGGTTGGATCATAAACTGGTCACCATGGTGTGTCCTTCAATTGACCTTATGGCCATATGGTTGAGAAAATTTGAAGTAATCTAATCTATTGCCATGCTTTGAATAGAACATTCCAAAAAGGGGTCATGTGTATTTTTGGCAAGCTGGTTGCCACATCATCAGACCTTATTGGCCCGTGTTTTGATCATATTGATATCTAACCAAAAGAATGAAATGGTATTGTTACTTGGCTTTCAGCCAATTGACATTTTTTTACATCATGAGTATCTTACATCTTGTGGAAACTTCTTTGTTGTAGCTTTTGTTCAAGCACTGCCTTTGCATCAAAAAGTATTTGCAGAAAGACAATCAATTTGGTGGGAGAGAATTTCTTTGATTTGTGAACATTGTATTTGAATTTGGGCACATTCAACATGAAAGACAGAGGGGTGAGCTGAAAAGAAAATAGAATGGTTTAGTAAAAAGAAAGTGACAAGAGATAAGATTGTTTGCACAGAATATCATTGGTTGACATCTCCATACAATAAAAATCAATGTAACTATATTTTTTTCAAACAGATATATGAACATTAATTGCATATAATTGCAGCAATTATGGTTTGTTTTTGTTCCAGTAAACCTTTGTTACAGTGATGTCCCATTTAGATTTTACTTAGGTGGGCGAGTCCCACAAACACTTGTTTCAAATCAAAGACCCCTCAGAATATGTCAAATTCAATCTTAAATCTTTCTTGAAATCGAGAATAAACCACCAATATTCATTTGTGCCAAGCCTTGTCTGTCTTTTCAAAAGTTATTATGTGTCCATGCTTGGTTGAAAAGAAATATACTTTGATTGTTGTTTGCTACTTAAAATTGTTTACCAATCCGTGCCTAGCAAGACTGGTGAAGGACATGAGTTCGTAATCCTTGTTCTGAACTCAGATCATAATTCGTTATTATTATATACACTTCATTTCTTATGGCATGCTGCACAAATGTCTCGTCAGCACAGTGTAAAATACGTTGTGGATGTGCAATTTCTTGTTCTTTAAAAACTTGGGGTTTTCACAGTGAGCAGAAATGCCAAAATGATATTTGTTCACTATTTCTCATTTTTAACAAAAATCCTCAAACCAGCGAACACTATCGTTCGCATTATTTACCGTTTCTTTAAGGCCAGATGGAAATTATTTTCCATTCGTTCTGCAAGTGTTTTGTGCACCCTGTGTGCACACACAACATTGGACCATTCATGCCACACATCATAAACACTGAAATAGCACCCTGTTATCCGCCATAAATTCCCATCATCTCCAGCCCAATAACAGGTGAAACCTTTGACATCAAGCAAACGGATTGCATCTGGCAGATGTAATGCTGCCCAATTACCTGATGAATGATACTCAAACTCCGGTAAAAAGTTCTGTCAAGGACACTGCCCGCACCGAACAAAACATCAAAATCAAACCCCTCAACATCAATTTGTAGAACATTTATTGGACCAGTGCTTTTAACATACTTTTCAACATAGCTTTCAAGTGAGTACATTGGAACTTTCTCACAGTTTGGTGTGCCATCACAATTAGAAATTCCAAGCCACTCAGTTCCTGCATCAGCATTAGGGAAACCCATTGCCCCATTCACAGAAGAAATCACAGCTTGATTAACAAAGAAACCTTTGCTCTCTAATCCCAACACATCACTTGCATTTTTCAACTTCGAATATGTCGACAGCATTGGTTCGACACAATGCATCTCTCCCTTTCTCTCCGGTAAGGTGATCGATGCTTGATGGTTTGCTGCACCGCAAACTCCATCACCATAATCACCATGGAATCCCGCTGCCTCTTTCCACGCAAATACGTCAAAATTGGAAGAAGACATGCCCATCCTTGCCATGTTAATTGCATCGTACCCTTTGTTGCAGCCGATGTTTATCCCCAAGAAGGACTCTGTGCCGATGTCTTCTTCCTCCCTAAAAAAATGTTCAATCCAGGTTGCTTGAGGGCATGATGTATACCCCCCACCCAGTCTCCCTGGATTTGTTCTATTATTCTTGTCAAGAAGCAATTGTCGAGCAATATCATTCATTTCGTCATCAGTGCACAATGGCACATCAGAATAGTTGAGGTTGCTGTGCCTGTAGGTGTGCGGCCTTTCTTTTTCGTTCAGACCATGGGAAGCACCATCATTGTCATTAATTTCTTTTCCTGAGTCCTTGCACCCAGTTATTCGTCGAAGTTCCAACTCCTGAGTTGAAATTAGCCATATAAGAACAAGAGGAGAAAGGACAACCAGCACCCATAACGATTTTTGAACTGATCGATTGTTGGGTCCCCCCAAGGATTGACTTGATTTTTTCTTGGCCATCACTTCAACCTGCAATATTGTAGGGAATTTGTGGCATTGAGATAGATAGCAATGAGTGCTAAATTATTTATTCCTTGCTTATTGTATTGTACTGTGCTTCTTGTCTCGCGTGTTGCAAAATTTGGCATTGCTTGGGTCTCTGGTGAAATCTCTCTGGTGTGAAAAGTTTGGTAATAATAATAATACAAATCTATGTTTATTTGCAATCTATCTAAAGATGAGATTGCACGAACAAAAGATTATCATCAAACGATGTCTGATTCTGAGTATTATCATCAAGGGAAGGTTGTGGGAAAAAGGGGTCTGAAGGCATCTCTGTATGGACACACCGAGTAGGAGGATCAAAAAAGAATTCCTCCTTGCTACAAGATTCAGTTGAAACTGATCTAGAATCAATTGAAGACCAATCGTCGTCGTCCTCGGGTCCGTGTTGTTCTTCAAGATCTAACACGTCAGGGACATCTTCCTCCAGCAAAGGGAATGCAGAGAGTCGAGGATGCCGCTGAGTATTTTGGGACGGTTGCATAGCTTTCGCTGTCATGTGCTTCTCCGCCCTCTGGATATGGTTGACGTGTGCCAGAGTTATATACAAACCTAGTTGTTGCATGGCCCAGGTTTTAGGGTCAGCCTCCATCCATGAAGAACCGTACCAAGAGTCAGGATCTGATTTGTGCCACATTTTGTTGGCAAGATTGAGGACACCTTTCGGGAACGTTTTAGACTGAGCCAAGTGATGTGCCTCCTCTCCTTGCGGTCGGTCCTCTGCATATTTGATCATGTCCGGTTGTGGAGAGAATCAAAGAGGAATCCTTCAAAGCAGGGACCCCAGTGACCCCACGGATCAATGGGTATGGGCATCAGGGCGGAATTATTGTCTAAAATCTCACCGATGATTTGGTCGCCACTCATCGTAATTTTCTTACTCTTGTTTGATTTACCTTTACGACAGAATTTCTTCCTCTCGGCACGTTGAAGACGCAGAACAGAATGTTGGACAGGAGCTGCCTTCTTCGTGTTGGGAGGAGGAGATGCTGAAATGCAGGTAAGGTCAAAGCCAAGGGTAGTCAACAGAGTTGGTCGAGTCAGTGTGGCTTGAGCGAGGTGGTCAATTGAGACACCCCAATTGAAAGGGCGAAGCCCCGGGAACTGGCGGATGATGTTCCGTGCCTCCTTGAATACGCCATCTGCCGTGCTGGTGTAGGAACAAGTGCGCATAATTCTCTTGAACACGTGGAGGCAACCTTTGAGGTAAGTGTTGTGTGTACCGATCTTGTTTACTTTTGGGCAGGCGAAGCAGTGGTCACCATCCAAATCGAACAACTTCTTGCAACCACAGAGACGAGGTGACCTGAAGGGCCACAGAGGTAATCTTAATTTGCGTTTTGTTGCCATACTAAATGCATAGTTTGAGAGACGATTGATGGGGTCGAGTCGGCTCATCGAGCAGAGGGCCATTGACGTATGCGATTGAAGGAGGCTAGGAAGGGCGAATCTTACGTGGTCAAGTGCGGAGTCGTAGAGGTGTTTGATGAGGCTTTTGCTGCTGGAATGGGAGAGGACTTCTTTAGCTGAGGCAATTGATGTTTTCGTAACAAATGTGAGGGTCCGATTTTGGACCTGCGAAGTGACACAAAGGGATGAAATGGGCTCAACATATTTCCTGAAAATCTTGAATGTTTGTGACTGGTTGGTTGAATTCCAATTGCGGTAGAGGGATGTGATGGATGAAGGAAGGACTGTGGCTTTTGTGGCATTGGGCTGAAGGAAGATGCCGGAGGATGCATATTGAATAGCACGTTTTGTCGAGAACATGAAGGCTGGTATTGCTGCTGCTTTGGGGTGTTGGAGGCCCAGCCCACCATTTTTGATGCTGATTCGTGCGATGTCGATTGCATATGATGGAATGTTCCGAGTGCCTAAGATGGTGGCAAGGAACTCCCCAATCAGATTGTCGAATTTCTGACATATCACACCGTCCCATTCATTCCAATTGTTTGGGAGCTCACCGATTGCCGAATGAACGATTTCTGATCCAAAGAGGTGAGTCATCTTTTGGAGTGTACAGTGTTTGAAGATTTTAAACATTGTTTGTTTATCTTTGAGGCCACTGACAATTTTTACGGCATCTGATTGTGCTTTTGCAAATTGGTTTGAATGGAAATCTGTGCAAAAGTCTGTGGAACCAATTGGCACGCCCAACACCCGGAGACCCGTTGTAACTTCTACTGGGACTTTGCTACCGTCGGCTGCCTTAGTAGTGGAGTATTTGGCGATTGCTTTTCTAAGTGATGCTGCTATTGATGGGTCTTCTCTCTCCCATTTATCCAAGATGGTACGACCTGATGTAGAAGTCAAGATTCGGGTTTTTGTTGTGTTCATTTCTGCACCCAGAGGTGATGCCAATCGATCGAATTCCTCGAGACAGAATAAAGTATCAATTGCCGGAACCAAGAAATTTGTGTCATCCAAATAGGAGAAGGTAATTGTGACTCCACCTTGTCCATCATCCATTACGTGGCCCTGTTTCTTTCGTGCAGCTGCTCTTGCATCCAATAGTTTCTGAAGGTGTTGGAGTACTACGACTAACTCTATTGCCGAGAGAATTGGAGACAACGGGCATCCCTGGGAAAAGCCTTCTTCAACATCGATGGTGTACCATGTACCGTCTTCCAATTTGATACAAGTTTTTCCCACTGTGCCATAGAGACTATCAACGAAGGGAGCGAGGAAAGGGAATTCATCTTGAATGATTTCTCGAATCTTGTGACGTGAAATGGCATTAAACATATTTTTGATATCCAAAGATACCAGGGTTTGGGAAGGAAGGGCACCCTCATTTTCGCGTGACGTGATATATTTCTCAACTCCCAGTCGAAGTGACGTAGTTACGAAGTCTACACCTCCTGGAACACCCACTGCGTAGTTAAAAGGCAACAAGAAGGATGCGAATACATCTTTATGGAGGGAAGCAATTGCGTTGGCTGTGATTCGTCGGATTGCAGATGGAATCCCCAGAGGTCAAAGGTTTGTGAGGTCCTTGGGATCTTTAATGAGGGCTACTAAATACATAGTTCGGAGAATTTCTTTGATGTCTTCTGGAAGGTTGGCATTGGCTACGAGGCTGAAGAATTTTGCAAGTGTGGATGCAGTTTTTGGGAGGCCTTTCTTTTTGGCATTGCTTCGTCTGCACTTATAGGCCAGGTTGATAAAAAGATCCATCGAATCTGCTTGAAGACCACCTGCTCTGCCCTTGCCCAAGTGAAGAAGGTATTCCACCATCTGTTTGGGCGTGAATTGAATGCCCTTGGTGGCGGATTGTGCTTGGATTCGTTTACTTCTCCTGGCTGAAACATATTTAACTTTTGGGAATTTTGGACGTAGATGTTCTACCGTTTCTGCATTCGGTGCGGCAATGGGTTTGTTTTTGGTAAGCCTGGCATTGGCTGATGCAAGATTGTCGTTGTTTGCGGCATCTTGAGCTGCTCTTTCAACAAAATCTCCTGGGTCACGTGACTTGATGATGTCAGATGGGGACTTGCTTTGAACTAGTTGGGATTCCTCGTGGAGTTCCCTCAATCAACCTGATCTTAGCCATCGAATTCGTCGGTAAATGCAATGTGACAAAGACTCTTCCTTCTCTGAAGTGGTCTTCGGAGCCAATATCCATTGTTCGAAAAGGATCGAAATGAGCCAAAAGGCCTTTGGATCGTAGTCCGGGTCTCCCTTGTATGTGTCATTTGGTGGTGGTCTGGCTGCTTCGATCGTTGCTTCCAAAACATCTTCGATTGCCTGGGATACTTTATCCTTGAGACGAAATTGGATTTTGGATAATAGAGATTGCCTGAAAGTAGGAGGGGCGACACGGTAGCAATTATGTAGCCAGACAAGGCCTTCCTTCCAGTGGTTATTCTCGTCATCTGATATGGGGTAGAAAAGCAATCCTACTGCAATTTCCTCATTAGTTTTAAAACGTCGCTCTAAATGTTTACATTTGATGTGTCAAGCTAGTTCTGTTTCTTTGCAGTAAACTTGTGCCTCGCATTCACGGCATACATATAAACCCAATTGATCTAATGTTGATTGCGGGATGGATCCCAAATCCTTCTCATGACAATCCACTAGATGGAGGCGGAGGGTCGATTGATCCTTCCACCCTTGTGCCTTCTTATGAAGGTGATGCTCTCTGCACCCTTTGAAGGGGCAGAAGAAGGTATCGCTTAATGGTTCAGCAAGAAGGCTGAGCCACTTGTGAACCAATCAAAGAAGGCATTTGATGCGATGTTCGCATCATTTGTCTTCGTGATGATGTCGAAGAGTTCTCCTCGCTTGTCCTTTGGGCAGCGCTCTTTGCATACCGCGAGGAGCTGGGTAGACAGAGCCGACAGGTGAGTGTCCTTGACAAATTCCCAGCATTCAACCTCATCTTTGGACACTATGTTGGGGGAGAGGTCCACTCCAAACAGGGAATGTCCAGACAATGCAGCCCACGCCAGCGAGGTGTCATCCTCAGAAGACACAAAAACAACGAGTTCCTTCTCCTTGCCCAAGGAGGTGCGTCTGCCATCATAAATTGTGGAGGTGTGGACGACTGTGCCCATGTCGTAGCCTGTGGCACTAAGGAAGTTAGCCAAGTCCGTGGTGGAGGTGTAGCAGGCCACGGAGACTTTTACCCCGTAGCACCCCTTGGTGAGGTACTGCCAGACATCGTCATCTTCCTCCTCCATGGCATCAGATGTAGAGGAACCCGCAGTGACTGTCTTCTTTTCGTGCCGGGAAGAATCGGCGGATGGGGAGGACATCTTGCGCTTGTTAGGTGTGCCTGAGGGCTTGGGCGATTTAGTGATTTCATCTGCCAACAAATCTTGTGAGAAACGGGAAGAGTTAGATGCATCGTCTCCAGCCTCGTCATCATCATCGAAGGTATCCTGTTCATGCAGGGAGTCAGTCTTTCCAAATGCCTTATCCGATGCCTGCTTGATTGCCTCTCGCCTCTGCCAAGGGTGCTTGTAATTTTCGTGGCCAGGGGTATACGATTCGCAAGAAGCTTTCGTTTCTTCATCATCGTCTTCGGTGTAAGTAATCCCAACTTTGCCCTTGGTATTTGCAGTATTGTTCACAAAGGTCACTGGAGCATTAAGATTTGTTTCTGTCGTGGGAATCGTCATGTGGAAATCGCAAATGGAAGGTCGGTCAGTAATTTCTGGATAAACTGCGTGGAGCCAGGCGAGTATTGCATGTTCTGACCCCTTCATATGTTTCGCATGTGAACAACCGCAGATTAAAGCTTCAACTTCCTCCCAAGTGTCATAGATATCCGCAGATCGGCGACCGCCTGGTCCTAGGTGGATGCCATATTTTTCATCTGTTGCCTTGGTCCTGGTCTCCACTGACTTGAGTTTCTTTGCCATCATTCGTCTCTCGCTGAGGGTAAGGGCGTTGGATGCAGGAGCATTCGATTTGGAAGGGAAAGTGGGTGCCGAGGAGGCCTCCGTATCTCCAGATGACGTGGAAACAGCCAAAGAAGGGGTCCGAGCAAAGAGGCGTTTAGCAATGGCACGGGAGTTACTTGTATCAACTTCTGACTCATCGAAGTAGATCAATCTTGCTCCTATTTGTTGGCGCCCCTTCGTCATGATGGGAATAATCATACTGAGGAAGATGGGCGATGGCCGACCACACACTTACAATCACTCCCTTTACGTCTGCGCGTGACCTGTGGTTTTTAAAGTCACTTGTTACGTGACTGTGATTTTTTTTATTTCGTGACTTACTTTGCGGCGCAGCCGTAATTAAAGCTCTTATCTTACGATAGATACCTACCGTCATTATTGGTGAAAGTGAGCCCGGCTCGTTTTCAAGAATTTATATGGGCTTGTTTGAATCAATAATTTTTTATACAGGCTTGTTTTTCTATTTTTAACGTATTGGGCTCACATTTATATTTTTGCGCAATTTTTAGTAATCCTCTTCATTGAGTATTGAGTGGTATGTTCACGATAGCTTACCATACTAAAAATTGTTGCTCGGAGAGCAAGGGGTTAGCTGGCGGCTTTTGAAAAAGAGCCCGGCTTGTTTTTAGTATTTTGTA
>JALLOT010000896.1:0-13218 GCA_036939595.1 Thalassiosira livingstoniorum
CCCACTTTTGAATCTATTTTTACGTCAGTAACAGCCTCGTGAGCCTCGTGTCAAATGTCCACGAGGCTCACGAGGCTGTTACTGACGTAAAAATAGATTCAAAAGTGGGGGTGGAATCTTTTACGTATACGTCATATACTAAGTCTACATACGTTGTCATGGGTCCTCACCGCAGCATAGGAACTGCTCGCAACCATTAACACCTTCCTCAAGACAACCTCAACACCATCCAATTCCCCTGACACCCGATGACCCCATTCCAGACCCTATCTTTTGCTGACCACTACAACCGTCCCAACACCGCTACCCAACAAGGCGGCCGGCCGCATGCCAACTCCTGCAAAATGAAACAGTGCACAGCATTAATCAACTGGTCCAAATGGTCCAGCAACAGCAAAACAATGAACCATACGTTCCGCCTTACCTAGTCAGTGCGGTCTTGTGTCCAAAAACTGGCAAAATGCGGGAGTACTGGCACCTCATCGCAGACCCTGACACAAAAGAGGTGTGGGATCACGGCATGTACTGTGAAATGGGGCGCCTCATGAACGGCACCAAGACAGGGGAAGTAGGGACACAAACGATGCAAGTGGTAAGAAAAGCGGATATTCCAAAGGGTGAGAAAATTGCGTACATCCGAATTGTCGTAGACATACGACCAAACAAAGAAGTCCAAGAACGAGTGCGTCTCACTCTAGGGGGCGACCAAATTGAATACCCTTTTGAAGTCACCACAAGAATGGCGGATATCCCCACGGCAAAAATCCTTTTCAATGACGTGGTTTCTACCCCAGGAGCACGGTTCATGGGAATGGACATTAAAAATTTCTATCTCAATACTCCTATGAAAGTGGCAGTTTATGCACGGATCCAGGCAAAATTAGTCTTGAAAAAATTCATGGATGAAAACAACTTACATCACATGGTGGAAGACGATGGATATTTGTACTTGAAAATTGTTAAAGGGATGTATGGCCATCCAGCCGCCAGAAGAATGGCAAATGACCTTCTCAAGGAATGCCTTGCCCCATACAATTATGCAGAGTGCAAATATACACCTGGATTGTGGGTCAACACTAAAACAAATGTAAAATTTGTCTTAGTTGTCGATGATTTTGGAGTTGAGTATGTGAACCAAAGTGAAGCGTTGAACTTACTCAAAACCCTCCGCCAGTGGTATGAAGTTACCACCGACTGGCGAGGAAGCACTTTCTGTGGCATCACTTTGGAGTGGAACTACCTCCAACAATGGGTTGAATTATCACTCCCCGGATACGCCAAAAAAGGCTTAATAAAATTTAACCACCCAAAGCCCAATCGTCCCCAACACTCCCCTCACCCAGCACCCCCGCCCCTATTTGGAAAACATGATCAAGCTCCGCCACCTCCCGACTCCTTGGCTCCGCTCGACAAGCCTGGTACCAAGAGGGTTCAACAGGTGTGCGGCTACTACCTGTTTTACGCTAAGGCGGTGGACAACACAATGTTAAAGGGCCTAAATACCATTGGAAGCAAGCAGGCAGCACCAACGGAACTCGCTGAGAAATGGGTTCACCATCTCCTCAATTATGTCGCAACCCACCCGGTCGCTCGCATCCGGTACTATGCCAGCAACATGGTACTTAAAGTGCATAGCGATGCAGGCTACGCCAATGAGCCCCACGCCCGTAGCAGTTGTGGTGGCTATTTTTATTTGGGACGGAAACAAAATCCGCAGGATCCCCAATGGCTTAATGGCCCCATCGACATTGAGTGTAGTCTCCTCAAGCTTGTGGCAGCTTCAGCAGCTGAAGCTGAACTGGGTTCTTTATTTAATAATGGGCAGAAAGCAATGGTGTACCGCTTGACACTGGACGAGTTGGGCCGCCCACAGCCTCCAACTTTATTGTATGTTGACAATACCACAGCTGCTGGCATCGCTAGCCAAACAATCAAACAGCAGAGGTCAAGAGCTATGAATATGCGCTACTTTTGGGTCATAGACCAGGCAGACAACGATGATTTTAGAGTCATTTGGGCGCCTGGACTGGAAAATCTTGTAGATTATTTCACAAAGCACTTTTTCCCCTCACATCACGTCAAAGTGCGCCCCTTCTACTTATCCTTACCTAACTCACCTCGATTTTTGCCCAAAGCGCCTTCACCTTGGGATCTGCGAGGGTGTGTCAAACCCAGTCCCGGCACCGGTCCCACATGACAGGGCTCCTCGCCACTGCCAAGTGAGACTGCAGCTGCTGTGGCCTGAGTTAGTCTCCGCCTGCACAGGCGAAGGCCAGACCCCGAGTTGTGTAGATCTAGCTCCTCATAAATTAGTCAATCTCATGAGTCACTAGATCTTTAGTCTTCTTGTGTTCAACAAAAGTTTCCCTGGACCCCCCAGGAAAGCTTGCATACTAGATTTGTCAAGCAAGGAGGTAGTGTTCTTCAAAAATGAGATTGTTCTAGGTTTGATAGGCTCAACTAATAGATGAACTTGGTCCCTAGCATATAGAATTTGCATTATTTATCAACCAGAAACCTATGGCTTGTGGATCATGACTTGTGTTCTGATCTAATTTTGTACCATTTTTAATAAAATTCATTGACTTGAAAATCATATAACATGATACAGGGATGTCAGTCAGATAGATCATATTAATTCCAAGTCTGTGACAAACAATAACAGAGGCGACATGTGATTATTATTCTATCTAGTTGAAATTGCTTCTGGTGTTTTCCAAGTAACTTATTTTCAATGACTTGACTAAATAAGCATTGTAAAATGAAAAATAAAATAACACTTTTGAATAGTAGAATAGTAGAATACTAGCCAAACAAACCAAGAAAAATAAAAATGAAAATATAATTCAATTTTCTTTTGAATCTAAATTAGCATTGTGGGTGACATAGTAGCCTCATAAAGAAACTTTTCAGGTGTCAGATGTTGCCATATCCTACTAATGAAATATAACCAGATCATAAACAAATATCTTATGATGTAAGCTTCAAAAAAATATCTTTGTAAAAGAAAAAACACTATGTCTTTGACAATGAGGAAAGAACTAATTCAAACTCTAGAAAACTACACTATTAAAAAGAAAAATCTTGAAAAGAATTGCCAATTCAGAGATAATAGAAATCAGTTGAGTCCTCTTAGGATTTGTACATTGTAATTAGAAAGATATGCTGTTAGGAGTGATCTTTTTTGGGATGTAATCATTCTTGCATGAATATCTTGTTATTGGAAAACTACAGCTTTTAGGTGTTTGCAATATTAATAGAAAAATGTGTTTATATACATGTAATACATCCGATATCAATGAGTTGGAGCTCAATCATTTTCAGTTCTTGGCTCAGTATTGCAGTATAAAAAGAGTAAGTCTTCTATAGTTTGAACAGTAACATCTGGATGTTTTGATCTGTCTAAAACAAAATTTAAAACCAATATTATTTACTTGCACAATAGTTTCCTGGTTTTAGCTTCATTGTGAAAAAACTTGGAACTTTGAAAAATATTTTTACAGCATTTCATACTATATTTTGCAGCCTAGCTCAATACACCTATATACAATGATCAAATTCTTTGCCAACTGTTTGATTACATGTCATAAATTTGAATGTTTAGTTAAATTTGAATAAGAGTATGTGCTGCATACAGGTTGTAATCCTGTATTAGTATTAAAATACAAAAAAGTTTCAACATACTGAGATCAGCATTGTCTATGCAACAATTCCAGATTATGTGCATTGGAGGATGAGTGGTCCTCCAAAAGTTGAGGGTGCCCTAAAAAGAAATAATTCATGTATCTCTCAAGTGAATAATCATTTTGCACTGATTCTACTAGGGTCATAATTGCTGAAGTATCACGTTATGTTTTTCATCTAAAAAATTGAGATCATAGTGAGTAAGGAATGCTGTATCTTCAAATTTTTATTTTTACCTTTTATTTTGTGAATATTGTTGCATGATGGTTTTGAAACATTTAATTGTTGTAAGTTCTGTGTTTTTTGCTCATGTAACCCCACCTAATAACCCCATATCAAATTTTGTCTGCCATTGTGCAAATGATAGGGATTTGGACAAATTAAATCATTTTTTAGCATTTCTTTGGTGCGTAAGAATAAAGATTTGAGTAGTCAACACAACCATATGATATGTAAGTAACATTTGGGGTTTTGACAGTTTAGTAGGTCTTTGATTAATTAGTCTTTTTCCGGTTTAAGTTCCTAAAGTGTGGACGCAGTGTTTTGTTAGTAGTAGTTTGGTGGGAATATGGTATTGTACCACCATTCTGGCTATGGCTTGCGTTGATGTCACCAAGGTCATTTTTTATCTTTGTGCTTAATAATACAATAATATTTCTTGTGTACCTAGATTTATTAGCAACGGAAATAGTAATGTGATGAAAAGAGGGTCGTAGTTATTGCTAGTTGAAGTGAAGTCTTAGTTGTATTGTACCTTGGCATTTTTGACATGCCTCCAAGAGCTTGAATAATGCACAGGAACGATTACTTTTATGATGTAATGCTTTCTTCAGTATGTAAGTAAAGTAGATACTGACTCTATTTTTTGAATCAATGGCTGATCAATGGCTGATCAATGGCTGATCAATGGCTTTTTTTGGTCAGACAAGATCAGACAGTACATTGCAGCCAGTCATTGGCAACTATTGGTAAGCCCACCATTCAAAACTTTTTCGAACAGAGTCAATTAAGATGACTTCAGTGACATTGGAAAGATATTGTACTTTATTTGAAGCTGATTACAGTTGAAGTAAGCAAGTAAGATGAGAAGCCACATCAAAAAATACAATATCAAGGACGAAGCTCATTTTTTGTCTGTGGCAAGTCTGGGAACATGAGAATTTTTCTCCAATAAGGAAAAAGCCCAACAGCATGTAGGCTCGACGTATTGTGACAATGGTTTTCAAAACTGCAAGTGGCTATCTTGTGTACAAGGTTGGCGAAGGGCCACGACAAGGGGACATCGACACCTCCAGCAAACATTCAGAGGCACACACAATAGCAGCATCAAAACTGAATTATGGTGATGCTGCCTTCATCCAAAAATCAGACAAGTCATGGGCGTACGCCGTCGTGATAAAAGTGGCCCGATGTGATGTCTGTGATTCTTCTGCGTTCATTAAGTTCATGATTCGTATTTACTTTATAAACTAAAATGTCTAACATAAGCAATATCCCGTGCAAGCAAACCAAAACACTAGGCGAGGCTTGCTTAGCCGTGCACTACTTCGATTCAAACGCCCCAACACGTCCAAACGAAGCCACCGAGTCTCCAGGGTGATAGAACATGCTTTACAGGTCCCCGACATCTTACTCCCGTCGCACTTGCGCACAACGTTCGTGGGTTGCGCTGGAGAGGTGGGTCGCAGACAACAACCAACCGACTTGAGGTCGGTCCATCCATCGAACTTTCGTTCAAACTTGCTATTAGTCGGGGAACTCTCGGATCACCCAGGATTTTTATTTTGACGCTGGAAACGCCCTGGCCAACCCACTTCTTAAATCATCTTTTGCTTCCTTCTAGTCCTGTATTAATTCGAAATGGCAAAAGACAAACAATAGTGAGTTATGTTTCAGCATCGCCCTAATCGACCAAATTGGCAATGGCAGCAGGACAGTGACAACCGAAGCGTGGACATGCCAACGATAATGGCGCTGAAGCATCGCTTGCGTGAAAACATGACACCATGGCCACTATCGACAACCACGGACATCATCGACAACCGCTACCTCCGAAATGGTGATTTGGCATCATCGACGCATGACAGTCATCTTCATCGACGTAACTGGTCACGCTCTTAGTTTATCCACGGGGGGATGACCAAGAACGACACTGTGTCAACGTCTCTGAATAGAACGGCGACGAACAACGCTACTCAAACAATGTTAGCAGCCACAGACGACGACAGTAGCAGCGACTGCATGTACGACGCTACTTGGACAACGGTACAGCAGCGACTGCTTGTATGACGCTACTCGGACGACGGTGGCAGCCACGGATGATGATTGCGCAGAAGACTTCTAGTAACTCACCTTTGGAACCCCCCTCTTGGAAAGCGGTTTTGCTTTGCCCAAGAGAAAAATTATGAGCTTTCTGAGCTTGGTTGTTGAGGGGCTACTAACATGGTACACAGTAATTTTCTATATTTTTTTCAACCATACACTAAGTACATTTTAACAGGAAATACACATGATTTACTGCCAAAATGATTTTCAAAGCAAAAAATTATTGTCAATATCTGACGATATTGTACTCCTTTCCTTTTATTTAATATGTGACAGTGAGAGAAACACGCACCAGTATGATAATCGTGGATTTTTTTGCATTAGGGACTTAAAGAAACATTTATACTCTCTCTCAATATCAAAAACTAATTTATTTTTCAAAAAAAAAATGGAAAAAGGACTTAAATGTCATTAAGCGATTTTTTTTGTAAGCTTATATTATTTCAGACAAGATTTTTGAATTTAGAGAAGTAGGGAGGAACAAAAAGGTAATCGTCAATTTTTCAAATTAGGGACTTGAAGAGACAGTAATACTCCTTGCTTACAATAAAAAAAACCTTTTTTGTCAAATTAAATAATTGGTTTCGTATTATATATAGATTTTGCGACTTTTTTAACTAGTATATAATGATTCACTCAAGTTTTTTGATATTGATCCAAAAGGGAGTAAGGTTTTAATTTAAAGTCGTATGTCAATAACCAAAAATGCCTGAGAATTATTTTTGATCTCAAACAACAAGGAAATGGGATCGGAAAGTGAATAATGAGAAATTGAAGCAATAATAATTTAACTAAAAGACCACATTTAGGGAAAATGATGAGAATTTTAGGTCCTTTTGTTATAAAAAACGGCAATAGAATACTATGAAATGACTTTATCATGTCTTCTCTTACTGGTCCGATACTGCATTATGGTCCGATTGAATTCGTCCCACAACACTCACGATCACTAAAGCAGCGAAATTTTTAATAGCTACAACAAGAATATGACTATAACATTTTTACTTTCTCATTTTTCATATGAAATATACTTACACAAATATTTCACCTGAAAAATTTACAATAAACTATGGGGTTATTATGGTACCTTAATTACTTCCATGTCATTAGTCATTTAGTTTAGAAATAATACAATATTACTATTGCCATTTTATAACAAGACATTTATCATTTTATTTTATTTTATTTTATTCTATTTTATTTTATTTTATTTGGCCCTAACATTTTATTTTATTTTATTTTATTTTAATTTCATATTTTATTTCATTTTATTTCATTTTATTTTATTTTACATTTTATTTTATTTTATTTTATTCTATTTTATTTTATTTTATTTGGCCATGTGCCATAATGACCATTGATGATACAGTCAGTGGCTTTGTGACGATACCATCTCTCCCCAAACCTAGTCCAGCGCACCAATTGATCAAATATGCATCCCAAACCTACAATATAGAGTACAAAAACTTTGTCAATGCAAACTTCTTCCGTTATCAAAATAAAACAATTGCCACTTTTTGTAACCTTCAAGGCCTCAAAAAGAAATCTCCAGAAGCAAGGGAGATACGCCGTCTGATCAACAATCCTGCACAAAGAAGTGCCTTCAGTGACGTGTTGTCGAATCAAGCTCTCCAGTTTGTTGATTACCATCGAAGTTATCTTATTCCTTCTGACGATAATGACCAGGCCATCGATGAGAAATGGATCAATGACAATCGTGGTCACTGTGCAAAGTACTTTGTCCATCTAATGAAGTATCAGGAAGAGGTTGGTGGAGATCAGTCATCAAAGTTCCATCCTCTCCCGATCCGTAATTTTCAAGTCGAGTCATTTCCCTGTGACAAGGCTATCTTATTTTGCTTGGTGAAGTGGAACATTACTCATTTGGGTGTGGATTCGTCTTTGTGGGAGACAGAAGATGGCAAACCAATGACAGAGAAACACTTTTGTCAAAATCATATTTCTCATGGTGTTTGGTTTCCTTTAATTATCGATCGGGAGAAATTCAACAATCAAAATCGTGAACCCAATACAGGACAAGTGTTTGTTACTAATGGGGTCAAGGTCTCACTACTCTACAAAAAAGTCGAGGTAGATAGAATGGATTGTGAGTACGAGAATTTTGATTGCACTGAAGATGATATCGAGAATGTGAGAATGATTGAGGCAAATGCACTAGGAGGGAGAGGTAAGTGATTGATTATTATTACATCTATTTTGATATTGCTGAATGATATAATTAACATCACTTAATCCTTTTGTTCTAAAACAAATAGATGAGATTACAATTGACCCTGGCAAAGATAGAATTGTAGAATGGATAAGATTCCGCAATGGTAATCCTGTTCAAAGGGGGGGCTTGACTCGTGCGGAATACATAGAAAATGCCCATATTAATCGCCACAATCGGATCAAAGACAGGTGGCAAACCAAGCCACTCATCAAGTCGGTACTTGAAAAAATGAGTAAACACTGTCTGAAAACGTTCTGTCCCATTGTGTTTGTGAATAATCTCGAAAAGACCAGACAACACTTTCCGTTTTTATTTGAGTTCTACATGCATCCAAGGTGGCAGAAGGAAGCATTGCATCTTCACCAACGAAAGCGCTCAGTGATTAGGAAAGCACTGAATAAATTCCGTGCAAAGAAAAGGCTTCCTCCTGTTGTTATTTTTCCTGTCGTAACATTCCCATCTAGTAACAGAGGCGCACGTTCAGTACCGATCCAGGCAGTGCGTCGAGAATGTCTCCGATTGTATCATACTGTCGATCAGGACGAGTTTCGCACCACAATCCTTTGTGCGGACTGCGACCAACCCTTACATACGCTAAATGGGAAGCTAGGTAAGAAGTTGAAGAGAAATAAGGGTGATGTTCGTGGATTAAAGTTGTGTAGCTCGGATGTTTGCAAAAGCAAAAGATACAAAGCGAGGGATGCAAATGGCGTGTTGAATATTTACAAGAAGTACAAAGGGGAAGCACCAGAGGTGTACGACCGAGCAGGGGGGTTGTCGATTGAAAAGAAGCCGACAGTGAAACTAAATGCCCCAGAGAAGAAAAAGGCATGGCATAAAAAGAATGGAAAGCATCCTGCCCAGCGTAAGAAGTTACAGAAGAATAAAAATAATAATTAATCTATTATACGTTAGACTTATGATGGTTTCGATCACCACAACTGATACGGAATAAAGCAAAAGTTGTGAATAACTCATTCAAAGGAGAAGAATAAATTCGCCCTTTACGTATCATCCCGAAGCGCTCATTCATGATTCGTCCCGATGGTGCAACAAAAAAGGTCAGCAGAGCTCACTGGGGCACTCGTGTGCGTACATTTGAGAGCATAGAATGCGATGCCATTGTACGAGAAGAACATCAAGAAACAAAGGACACGAACGAAAAAGAGAAAGATGAAGATGAGACAGAATGCTCTCCATTTTCGAGCATGAACAGCGCGGAATATAATGGCGCCGATGTATTTGATTCGCCTCCGGCAGGTTCACAATCTCAAAGAGAAGAAAAGATCCCAAGGCATTTCCCCAGAAAACTATCCAAAGTTAAAGACCTTCGTCCACTCTGTAAAAAAAATCCCATCAATTCCGCGTCTGCAAGTAACGAAAAGCCGGACGAAACCCGTTTGGAAAAGCGTACCATTAATTGCAGAAGTCGCAACTCATTCAACCGAAGGGTAAGCGGAGTATCCATATCCGAAAATTACAGAGTCGGTGATTACGCATTTCCAGTGTCAGATTGCGCCAATAAGCAAGAAAGTTTTGGGGCATTCAACACTCAAAGTACAAACGTTCTTGGCCTTTCTTCCGAAAATCTTCTTGCTCGTTCATGGCCAACATGTGTCCTCGACTCTAGTCGCAGATCCAGCATTCTCAGTGAAGTCATTGGTGAGTTGAGTGAGCATTGTTCCGATCATGGACAAAAAGATCATCAGCCGAATCCGGGGCAGCCGTTAAATCGACGTGGTATTCTTAGAACAGCTTCAGGCAAAGCTTTGAAAAGGATGGGATATCTCGCCTTCAATCGCAGAACTCGCAAAACTAGTCGTAGAGTAAGCAACGATGGCTCATTCTCAATGATGCAGCGTGCCAATGAAGGAAAACAAGGAGAAGTTCAAAACAGATCAATGCAAGGAGCTATACAAACCGTTGTTCCAGCAACTTCCGTCGCAAGCTCTTTCGACGCAGTCAACGCCGGCAGCAAGCTCAATGCTTCAGCGACCTCCGGCCCAAATCATCGTCACAGATTCGGCCGTGTCAGTGACCTTGCTATGGGTCAGGATTTTTCCCAAGGGGATACAAAGCCTAATCGCAATCTTGTGGAGGAGGAGGAGTTTGGGGTTAGCGATGCTAAAAGTGAAAGAAATCAGCGTATTGAGATTATGAGAGCCTTCTCGGGAAGCCTTCGTCAGATGCAATCAGCGGCTATTTTCAGAGGCCAGCAACAGTAGCTGTAGTCAGCCGTCTTCGACAGATATGTCTTTAGAAACCGTTGTCGGAAGCCACAGTCAAAAGATGATGATAGCTTTTGTTGGTACACGAGGTTGGTGACGAAAACTGTCGTAAAGGAAAATGACTTCGCCAGAAATCACGAAGTCCTCGGAAAAATTAGGGAAAAATGTGTCAAGAGAAGAAAATGAAAATTTTCAACTGGAAATGTAAAACGTATAATTGTTGCTTTTGAGTGATGTGGGTTTATCTTTTTACCTTGATCATTTAGGAATGCTGTGTTCTTCACTTGCACCCTTAGCCGAAACTCCCGTGAGTAATTCATGACTAAAAAGACTAGTAGACTGCGCCAAAGTTGTTGCCTGTATTGTTTCTAGAGGTTGGTTAAATAACTGATATTCCTAATCTTTCTACTCCATCTCAGCTGCAGTGACAGCTTGTAACTGTTGACAAAAGCCCTTAAGACAAGGTTAAAGAAGCAACCTGTTTCGAACTCCAAAAAGATAGATGGTGACAAGAAACTTGATTGGAAGAGAGAGCTATTTGTTTCTGTAGGATATTAAAAGATACGTCACAGTTGAAGGTAAACCAATTGAAGGGGCATCATATCTGTCTTTGCAAAATATCTCACGATGCCATCCGAACTGCATCCAGTAACAATTTGCACTGCTCATCACTTTTCGAAGGCGACACGGTCGTAACAATTTTCTTCGGTTTCAGACACGCCAAGCAATCAACCAACTCAGGAAAGCTGGAGTGTTCACTGTACGGTACTCCATGTACGCTGTACCTACCACTCGTTTTGCTGCTGATGAGATCGTTGCCAGAAGGAGAATATGTCCAACCAGTTGGACGAAATCCAGCCACTCTGTCACGATAAAATAGAAGATTAGAACAGTAGAAAATCCAACTGAAGTGTTAATTTGAACCAAAACTAACCTGCCGTAGGGAGTTGTGAAGACTTTGTTTTTGTTCCCGTCTTCCATGTAATTTCTCATGCGCTTGAAATTGACGTGCCCTAGCGGGACAACCCATAGACTGAAAACATGGAACAAAATGTAAGATGCAGACACGGACACGATAAATAATGAAACCAACACTAAGCACTTACAATGATTCAGATTTATTTGTGGTGAATATTTGCATGCGTTCCTTTGGCCACTCCAAGGCCGAAAGAATTTTGTACCTTCGACTATCCACATACACCTTTGCTTTAAGATGCTGTGCAACAGACAAATATATCCTTTCTTTCCCAATGGTGTAACTTCCAAAAAGAAATAGAACTTTTGTCCTTTCCTTCTTGGCCGTCGCCAATTCTCTTTCTGCTACTTCAATGGCTGCTTGGATTGCATCCGCTTGGGTTGGAAGAGTGTATTTCGGGTCACAATAAGTTGTATCTAAGAACAGTTCGTCCAGCCGTTTGGTCAAATTGCAGAATGCATTCAGCTGTGGCATTTTTAGCATTAAGTTCCTGTCCCATCTAAAATCACCCACGTGCAATATTTTTCTATTCCCCACCTCGAAAAGAAACATGACTGCACCAGGACAATGGTTGGCATCCAAAAGAGTTACAGTTATGGGTTTTTCTTGACTATTGATGACAGTTGGAGTATTCATTGGAAGAGGATGCAAATGCCGCTTCTCTACACCGAGTTGTTGGTTTACAAGGTTTGCCGTTGGAAGCGAGCAATAAATGACGCCCTCGCTCCATTGTTTGGTAATGCCTCCATAGTGATCTGAATGAAAATGAGTCAAGAAGTAGTTCTGTGTTAAAGTCCTCCTGTAATTCGTAGACCACAAAACAATGTTCTAATGAGTAAAACCAGTCATTCAATTGGAAGTGAACTCTCACACAAAACGAACCTTGCATAGAGAAACCCATCACAAACAAAATCAGTACCAGGAATCTTCTTGTAAGCAGGGCAATTGGCATTTCTATTCGGTGTCCACCGTCCTCGGCGTCTATACGACTGCTTTCCCCCTTTGGGATTCGTAGGTTCTTTCTTCTTTGGTGCTGGAACCGCTGCTCCCTTGGCCAAACGTCGAGCTCCGGCCATCAGCACTTTGGAGGCATTTCGTATCGGTGCTTGGAAGAAACTTTTGAGGACCGTTTGTTTTTGGTGTTTTTGAGGTGACTCGATTAATTCAGATTGCCTGTTAATGCCGGCAGTCAACGATTGGGAAGCATTTGATTCGGAGCATGAATTTCCGTGCCATTGATCTTTCCGATACGGATTTGTCACACTCGATTCTTTACTTCCACCAAACTCCTGTTGCTTGGGATTTGATGGTGTTGCCACTTCAGCTGCACCCGACTCAATGAAATCACTGGAGAAGTCACCATCGTTACTTCTTGCTACTCCAAGCACTTTTCCATACTTAGCGGAGCAACGTTTCATATGAGCCACTCTGCCCTTTACACCTGTAGTTATACGAGATAAATCTGATCCACAAATGTAGCAAACGTCTTTCTTGGGAGAAACATGCTCAGGTTTGGCATCAGATGTATCGTCATCCCAATGAGATGCATGGTTTTCAATTTCGGTCTTGGTCGAAGTGTTGCTCACAGACGATAGATTCTCTTGCAAATTGGAGCTCACATCGATGTGATCGGTCCCGAGTTTTGAGGGCTGCGGTTGTTTGGAAGGAGGTGACGTAAACGTATGGTCATTGTTTTCATTAACTTTGAAGAAATCATCCTCACTAAAATCTTGAGGGTCCATCGACATTAAAGATGGACCCTCAAGATTTTA
>JALLOT010000897.1:0-17179 GCA_036939595.1 Thalassiosira livingstoniorum
TGCCTTACCCTAACCTTTTACCCTTACCTTGTTCTAACTCTGGCCTCACCTTGAAAAAAATATGGGTCCCCTCCTTCTTCAAAGATATGGGATGTCTTAGGTAATGCGTACCCAGTGTCATTAAAGGCAAAGACACCTTTCACTTCATACCTTTTTTCCAAGGCCCCAAAGTAAAAATCAAAGATATCACATATGCTTGCATTGTGAGTACCATATTTAAATCTAAAGAAGACTCCTTTTGCATAAGAATTACAGTCAGTAGAAACAAAATCTATTATCAAGGTGAGGTTGTCATTTCCACCTTGGCACCTCCAAGCTACTCTTCAACAGTATCATCTCCAAGCCTGGCACCAGATATGCCACTTTTGACATTGGCAATCTTTATTCAGAAACAACCTTACTTGATCCTAAATTCTTATGCATTAAACTTGCCAATATTCCACAAGAATTCATTGACAAATATAATTTGATCAAGCATGAACACAAAGGGTGAGTCTATGTCATCATTGCTGCTGGTGCCTATGGCTTACCACAGGCAGGAAAGCTTACCAACAACCTCCTCTACAAGCCCATACAAGAAGATGCTGCCTATTACCTAGCCCTCACAACATCTGGCCTGTGGAAGCAAAAGTGGTGGCCAATCAATTTTTTGTTAGTAGTTGATGATTTTGCCATTGAATATGTTGGCAAGGAACATGTGCAACACTTGCAAACAACATTAGAAAAATACTACAAAATTCACATTGACTGGAATGGAAAAAAATTCTTAGGCATCAACTTAGATTGGAACTACCAAGACAGTTAGGTCCCTCTGTCTATGGATGACTACCTCCAAGAAATTTTGCAGCATTTCCAATGCTCAGTACCCAAAAACCCACAGTTATCACCTCATCAGCATGCTTAGTGGCAAATGTCCAGGACATGACCAGGACATGTCCTGGACATGGGACAATGTCCATGGTTTTGAGCAGGACAAGCATGTCTTTGCATGTCCAAATTTGGACATGAGTTTTTCATGTCCCAGCATGCACATAGCTTGCACTCAAGTACAGTACAATAGTACAGTACCATAATAATAGCAGTTTTTAATATTATGTCTAATGATACACATCATAACATTATTATGCATCCGGCCAGCAGTTTTTACATGCATGCATTGCTTCATTGATCCAACCTGCAAGTTTTCCTGCCATCTGTAGATTTTTCTGCTGCCAATAGCCAACACATCCCCTGTTGCACCCGATACTGCATATTTGAATGTGCTTCTCCACTATGCTAGAGCCATAATTACCCATTTACCCTTTACCCTCACCAGGTCCATTTACCTTTACTCTTGGTTATTACCCGGAAATTACCCGGTAAATAAAATTTTTACCCAGTAATCACCGGGTAATTACTTAGCTCCAAAGTTACATGGGTAAATGGTAAACAAGGCAAATGAGGGTAAATGAGGGTAAATGAGGGTAAATGGAAATAAACACCAAAAATAAATATAAGTGCATTGTTTTGATGGGATATGTTACTTTTTATCAAAAAAAACAATGTTTTTGAACTTGTTTGTACTCAGAATATTGGAATTTATAGCATCAACTGACCCAGAGCTGAAGTAAATCACTAGGTTTAGATGGTTTATTATGTTTTCATAATATGGTAGATGGTAAGTGATGGTGGTAAAAGTGCCATTTACCTTGATAAACAGGGAGGGTGAATTCTTGATTCACCCATGGTAAAGGGTAGTTACCATACCCTAGCCAAGACTAGATGTACCTGGTAAAAAATTACCCTTTACAGGGTAAATTACCCAGTAAGTGAGGCTTTAGCTTTGGCAGAAAAATCTCTGCTATTTAAATGATCATTTAATTTTTGAGAATTAGAAATATTGTTCTCATTGCAAAACAGGAATCTCTTGGGATGACAAAATTTTGTCCCATTGATTGAATAGTCATTATGGGTGTAAAGGATCCCAGATAATTTTCAATCAGGTGTAGGCTCTTTTCACGACTGAAATCTTAATTGTAGTTTTTTAGCAAAAAATCCCAAAAAGGCTCCTTTTCAAGCGTGCAAGATATGTATCGCCTGCTGAGGTCTTTCCTTGAAAATGTTTTATTTGGAAAAAATTAAAAAGAGCCTTTTTATATGGGATCATTTCTCCTATTATGTAGAGGCTCTCAAAGTGTAGGCTTCTTTTTGAAGCATAGACTCCTTTTAAAAGATAACAACAGTATTTCTTTTTGGGTGAAAAAATCTGCAATTTGAAATGCAAAATTTTGCGAAGAATTACCAAATTGCCAAACTTTAATAGCTCTTAGTACCATACTTATTGGTAGGTACCTGGCTTGTTTCCTACATTTTCCACGTATGTTATATCAGTGCCTCAAAACTACCAGGTAAGTTTTAAATTTGTAAATTTTA
The DNA here is from genome assembly GCA_036939595.1 of Thalassiosira livingstoniorum. Classification (NCBI taxonomy): domain Eukaryota; phylum Bacillariophyta; class Thalassiosirophyceae; order Thalassiosirales; family Thalassiosiraceae; genus Thalassiosira; species Thalassiosira livingstoniorum. The sequence goes on from JALLOT010000897.1 coordinate 2,413, forward strand.
GGTAGCTTCTAAAAATAAAATCTGAATATTATTAAAAGTCTATGTTACCGTCCCAAAACTTTTCAAATTTGCATTTTTCATATCTAAAATGGGTTCAAAATAACCTAAAAGTTATATTATTGAAGTGTACCTGTTATGTTTCTAGAAAATTTACCAGGTACATTATGAACAAGGTAAAATTTTACTATGTACACTTTCAAGCTCTGGTAATTTTCACCAATAATTAGACAGCAACAGTTTAATCCGGCTTGGGATCAAAATAATTACCCCAATAAGGGAGGGAGGGGGTATTTTTCAGAACTCATCTTTTTATCCCAGTTATCCCAAATACTTGGTTGGTAATACCAGGTGCTTCCATAATATATTATATGTAACTTATGCACTCTTGGAGAAGATTTCACATTACCTTACTTTCAATAAGAAGTCAATGATTTGTTAGCAATCAATGTCAGTTCCATAATATTATATGTAACTTATGAATCACTCTAAAAATGGAAAACAGAACTCACAAATTGACACAACATAACTCTGAAACACATTGCAGCTCTAATTGGATCTCTAATCTTTTCTTGATTTATTGGATACTTTGTAATTTTTCTTTTTGTCTTGGTGTAGTCCATGGGCTTAAAGCCATCCTCAACACAATGTGTATGCATTTGATAGCACTTGTAGTTTTTTGTTAAATTCCTTCATTACATTTGCTGCTGTCTAAGTAGAAAATTTCATCACCCAGTGCACCACAATGAAAGCAAATATCTTTGACCACAAATTTTCTAAGTATGCACATTGTAGATAAGTACTACAATACTTAAGTAGGTAAGTAGCATTTTCTCCTTTGGAAACCTGTTGGAAACTAAAAAACTGTGGAAAAAATCTCGCCAAAAAATCAGCAAAAACAATATTTTTTATTTGGTATCAAGTCACGAGTCACGCACAAAAGTAATGGTTCTTATATTGCGCAATTCCGTTGAATGCGTGACTTTGGGATGTATGCGCCAGTACAACCAACAACCAACCATCGACCATCGGCACCAGCGATGGGCAACCTGCCGCGGCTTGTCTTGAAGCACCTCGAAGTAGACCGAAGCTTGAAGCACTGGATCAGCAACAATAGTGGTGCCAAACCTGCCACAGCATGCCAATGCCGATCGATGTGGATAGATGAGGAATGAGGATCATGTTTTGGAGACCGAGGACAGAGGACAGAGAACTGATTTTTGTCTATCGTCTATGGCTTGAACTTTGAAGAAAAAATTCACACTAAAAACTGAAGGAGGAGGAGATCGGAGTGAGCAGTGAACAATCTGGCGTTGACAATTTTTGGATATAGTATTTGGATTGGTTATTTGGATCGGGTGTTTGTCGGTTTTTGGGTGTTGGACAAGTTGCAGCGAGATGAGAGATGACAAAGTAGAATCTTTTGGATGGGACCTCTCTTTGCTTCCACGCCAACGTCGACTTTTTTGAGATCATCGGATGTGTGCCACAAACCGACTTCCAAAGGGATCCTTTGATGAACACCGGCTCATTTCGAGACACCGGACACTCCCAGCTACCAGACACCAAGGCTCGAGTATTATCAAGAAATTTTAATCATCAGTCGCTGGTGCATGCATCAATTGTTTCTTGCCTTTTCTTGCGGTTTCTTGCCACTTGTCAAGGACGGACGGCCGGAGTAAAGAGAACTTCTTCATCAGTACTGTAGTGGATTTTCAGGACGCAACTTCCACCCCACTTCCAACCAAATTTGAAACGGAGAACTTCAGACATTCAAAATTTAATAATCAAGCAGTGCGCCCGGCATGAATTTTGCTTGAAAATGGGAGCCGAAAGGCAGAAGAAGGTTATGAGATCTTCATCCAATGAATCCTTTTCTTCAACCCACATATCTTCAATACACTGGAATTTTACTCAAGGGTTTGTAGCTGTAATTGGTGCTCGATGGTCGAGTTCGTTTTACGGGGGGGGAACTCATACGAGAATCACCATATTGGGAGCATACCCACTGGGCGCGCGACCGCTGCCTGGCCCGTAAAGAGGAGGCACGCAGTGCCTTTTCAGGCTGCGGACAGGCTCCCACCAGTTGGTGTGTATTGGGAGAGGGGGCATATGGGACAAATAAAAATAGGAAATCTTTGGAACAGCTTGGTCGGCATGAATCTTCATTGAAAAAGAGGCCTTTATTGATGTGGTTGCCTCGTCATAACCGTGAGATACCATGAATGTCAGCGGCACAATCATTGCCACTAGCCGCAGCACATTGCAGCTTTGTAAATATCTGGCTGCGCAATTCAATGCCCTCAAACCATCAACTGCTTCATGCAGCTGGATCTCCGAAATGTAGCAGTCTGTGAAATCGATTCGGCTCCATTTCTTGATCGATTAGCAACTCATTGAGATGAAATAATGTCAAAGGAGAAAGGAGAACACCAGGCAACATCACAGCCTTATGATCAAAACTAGTGAAACAATTTAGGGCATTTATTGATCAATTGCAATGACAGGAGCCTTCACACCCAAAAACTCAACAAGGAGCTGCAGCACGGAATCACAGCCCACATTTCCACACCTCATTCTCAAGATGAATCAATCCATATTTTATTTGCTTTGTTCCGCATCAAATTTTATGTTTCATGGATTGATCGAACAAAGGAAAATGCGCGTTCGAGGTTTGTCTCGTTGTGGGGTCATGTTTAAATTTTGTTTGATTGACTATATCTCTACATTTTTTCCATTTTTTCACTATCAAATTGCACGCCAGGCGCTGCATTTGATGGTGAAAAAAAATAATAAAAATTCAGAAAAATTAGGATTTTTACAGGTTTAGGGGAGCACCTGGAGCCAAAAGACCGTATCTTTGGATCTTTTTCGCCAAAAAAGCTCAATTTACATATTTATATATTAATTCCTACGCGCACACCAATCGGAGAGGGTCCAAGGAGTGTGACGTGTTCGAATCTTCACCCAAATGACCTCTATTTTTTCACGAAGCTTACCAGCAGCTTTTTTCTAGCTTTTCATGCATTTCTCATGCTTTTTACACGTAAAATATGGCAGGAAGCACTAACTTTGCTCCTGAGTTTTGGAGTGGCCAAAACTACTTGCCTTCTACTAGTTGGAAACTGCCATAAAACCAAGCAAATGCAACCACTGATGAAGAGAAATCGAAACTAGTTTCGTCTACTAGATTGGTTAAGAAAGCTTAACAAAAATAGCCATTGGGTTCAATTTCTTCCTTAATTTATCTTCTACTTCTAGGCTAAGTTCTAGTTGTATTCCATCATCATGGCAACAAGAAAGAAGGCGACCACCAACCAAAACAAGCAATCTGCTGATGGAGCCACCAAAGAGCGGCAAGCCGCCTCCGGCGGCTTTGCCGCCACCTCCGGCGGCTTTGCCGCCTCCTCCGGCGGCTTCGCCGCCGCCTCTGGCGGCGGCGGCTGCGCCAGCCCCCATCAACACAAACGTGAGTCCCTAAAAGGATCTAAACTGGAACCGATCAAGGGAATTGTTGCGTCGCAGCCCATTGAGCTATCACGTTACATTTCTACCACCACGAAAGAAATGCTCGACCTACTGATTGTAATAAAACAGCGGGAAGAGAGTCACTCATGTTTTGAACCAACTGAGCCCGACGAAGAACCGTACATCTCCGTGTCTATGAGACTGGCCCTGCCGCTCAAAGTTTCTGACGAAGTGAAAGATGACAAAGTGATAATAGATTTGTTAGAAGAGGCAAACAAGTTCCACGAAGAGTACAAGAAGCAAATGGCTACTTACTGCAAGGACATTGCCACCGGGGAAATTAGTGCAAGGATCAAAAAGCTGCAAATGCTGCTTTATGACTCTGCGCACTATATTGCAGAGTCAATCATCACTGTAAAATTCATTGAGAAAAAAGCTAAGAACAACGCTGAGATCACTGTGAATGAAATGGCAATGCAAGTGGCACATAAAGTCATAGAAGGCTTACCTAATGACTACTTCGCCACCCTCCGCCACAAGGACAAACCAACCTTTTTGGCCAAGTTTATCAAGCACCATAACATGCCTGTCGAGAAAATCAAGCGAGTTGTGGAAGCAGGAGAAGATGTGAGAGCATTTATCCAAGAGGCAGTAGATAGAATGATGATGATCTACCCGCACATCACTTACCATTTATGGGCCCATCACAACAAGAAAGACGAGCTACACCGAATCAACAAGGAACTGAAGTTCCTTAATGAAAAAAGGAAGCAAGACAAAGCTCAAGCCAAGGTGGAGATGGCTCTTGACAAAGAGCCCACCCAAGACAACACCGCAATCCGAAACATGATCGATAAGCAAGTTGAAAAGGTGGTAGGAAAACAAGTGAGAAAAATGAAAGAAGTGATTCGAAAAAAATCTTTGGCCGGGGCCGAAAACCAGGACCCAAGGGCCACAAAGATTGGTGCAAACAAGCGAAGCAACTCAAGGCAGCAGCAAGACAAGTCGAAGAACAAGCAAAGCAACTCATCTCAACGCAGATCAAACAAGCAAGTGGATTTCGACGAGTCGAGCACCAAAAGCAGCTGTGGTCGCAGCAAACGAGCAATCCAAGCGAACAAGCGTTGGCAACGATCACTCACCCCAGAGCCTTGCAGCAGAAGTGGCAGAGGCAACAGTTCCCAAAACAACCGCGGAGGCCGCGGAGGATCCAGCAGCAGAAGAAGCGGCGGAAGATCCAAAGAGAACTAGCTTGGTCTCATAACCGAGACCGGCTCTTCGATGACATTGCCTGCACAAGATTGAAGAGTTACAAGCAAAAGATGTTAGAACGAGATGGGTTTTTGGCAGATCCATCAAAAAAGAAATGGGAAAACGTTCAAAACATCCTCGGGGACATGCAGGTTTCACAATACAATTCAAGGCCAAACAACATGGCAATGCATAACTTTTGCACCGTCAATAAACCACCGGCAGGCATCACAAATCTCCTAGGGCTAGGGCTGCCCTTTTGTCTACAAAAAGCCCTCCCAACAAACAACTACGAAAAAACAATTGAACGATTCAAACAAGATGTGCGACGAATCTGGCTTTTTTGCAACACCGAAGACGACGACAACAACTACATCCCCGGGCTCTACATCAAGAGCGACTGGGAGCCACCGTTCGCAAGCCGGAAGGTGGAGTTGTGTCTCGACAACTTTGAGCACGCCCTCACCATCGAAGCACAAAAGCACCACAAGCTACGCCGTCCAAACATCTCCAAGAACCAACACCTACTCATCAAGCAACTAAAAAACAACGAACGATTCATCATCATCCCCACCGATAAAAATCTAGGCCCCACAATCATCGAGCGCCCAACCTACATCAAGAGGGCCTTTGACGAGCACCTCAACGACAGCACAGTCTACCGGCGACTTACCGAAAGGCAGGTTGCCAGTCTCAATGCGGAGCTTGGCTACAAGATTGCCAATTTCCAAGGGGAAGCAGCCAAACAACTGAGTGAAGCTGAGCGCATATTTTTTGAGCGTTCCATGAGAAACTGTGGCACAAAGATATCAAGATTCTACTTGACTATCAAGGCACACAAGACCCCCTGGAAGACTCGCCCAATTGTTAGTACTTCAGGTACTTTTATGGCTGCTCTAAGTAGGTGGGTTGACTACTACCTACAGCAACTCAAGCCATTTATTCCATCCTACCTCCAAGACTCTCAAGCGCTGGTTGAACAATTGGCAAGTCTTGGCGAACTCCAAGCAAATGCACGGCTATTCATAGCAGATGCCACGTCAATGTACACAAACATTGACACAGACCATGCCCTTCAAGTTATGGCTGCATGGCTGGAAAGCCTTAAGGATCTATTGCCCAAAGGCTTCCCATCTGCTCTGGTCCTGAAAGCACTAACTCTCGTGATGAAGTTCAATATTTTCGAATTTGGCGATACTTTTTTCCTCCAGCTACTTGGTACTGCCATGGGAACTCCTGTTGCATGCATCTATGCAACATTGTACTATGCCTGGCACGAAAAACACAATTTACTTGCTAAATTCGCTAACTACCTGCATTTCTACAGGCGCTTTATTGACGATGGATTTGGAATCTGGCTGAATGACGGAACTTCAAGCTGGCAGGAATTCCAACAGGAAATGCAGACCTTTGGAAAACTGAGATGGGAAATTTGTGATCTCTCCAAAAAGGTAAACTACCTTGACCTCACGATCGAAATCAAGGAGAGAAGGATAATCACCTCTACATTTCAAAAAGATCTGAATCTCTACCTTTATATTCCTCCGCACTCCGCCCACCCACCGGGCATGATTAAGGGAGTCATTTTTGGACTCCTACGACGTTACTACCTCCAAAACTCCGAGAAGAAGAACTACTTCCAGATGATGAAGCTTCTCTTCCAGCGATTGTCCGCCCAAGGATGGGACAGAACACTGCTCAGGCAATACTTCGCGAGAGCCCACAAGAAGATCTCAAGCTCTTTGCCTGTTCCTCAAGATTCCTCGGTGGAAACTTCAAGTCCTTGAGCAGTTTCGAACAAGAAGAATCTGTTCCTGCACTTAGAATACCACCCCTACAATATCCCACGCCGTAGGGTAAGAGATCTATTTGATCTGTGGTGCCAAGGCTTTTATTTGGAGGGAGAAGACGAATTCATGGGAATTGAGAAGTTTACTGTGGCTTACTCAAGGCCACAGAACCTCAGGGATGCTGTTACTAACAGCAAGCTTTTTCAAGCTGAGGGGCAAGAAGCCTCAACTTTTTTCCGGGCTGACTGTAACTGTGTTGTAGTTGGCCCATTTTTTTCACTATCAAATTGCTGCGCCAGGCGCGCAATTTGATAGTGAAAAAAATAATAAAAAGTTATATCTCAAAATTACCCTGTAGTTTTCACTATCAAATTGCACGCCTAGCGCTGCATTTGATAGTGAAAAAAATAATAAAAATTCAGAAAAATTAGAATTTTTACAGGTTTAGGGGAGCACCTGAAGCTAAAAAGATTCGTATCTTTGGATCTTTGGATCTTTTTCGCCAAAAAAAGCTCAATCTACGTATCTTCATACTAATTCCTACACGCAGATCGATCGGAGAGGGTCCGGGGAGACTGACGTGTTCAAAAAAACTCACCAAATGTCCTCTATTTTTTACCAAGCTTTTCTGCAGCTTTTTTCATGATTTTTTCATGATTTTATCACGTAAATTATTATGGGTAGTACTAGCTTACTACAGAGTTTTGGAGTGGCCAAAACTACTTGCCTTCTACTAGTTGGCAACCTACCATAATTTCAAGCAACTGCAACCACTGAAGAAGAGAAATCGAAACTAGTTTCATCTACTAGTTTGGTTAATAAAGCTTTAAAAATAGCTGTTTGGTTCTACTTCTTTTTTAATTTACTTCTACTAACTTTGTCTAGTCTATCCTCCATCATGGCAAGAAGAAAGAATGCGACCACACACCAAAACAAGCGAACTGCTGATGGAGCCACCAAGGACCGGCAAGCCGCCTCCGGCGGCTGCGCCGCCGGAGGCGACTGCGCCGCCACCCGTCAACCAGAACGTAAGTCCCTCAAAGGAACCAAATTGGAATCGATTGAGGGGATTGTTGTGTTGCAGCCAGAACAGCTATCACGGTACATCGAGTCCACTGCTGACGAGATGCTCAGCCTGTTGATTAAAATAAAACAACGGGAAGAGAGTCACTCACGTTTTAACCTTAACACCGAGCAAGACGCAAAACCGTTCATCCCCATCTCCTTGAGAACGGCTATGCCAATCAAGGTCTCTAACGAAACAAAAGATGAAAAAGATATGATTGACCTGTTAGAGAAAGCAACTAAATTCCACGAAAAATACAAACAGCAAATGGCTACCTTCTGTGGAGAGGCTGTGCAGATGGAGATCGAGGCCAGAATCAAAAACCTCCGTACGTTGCTGTACGATTCTGCCCTCCACATTGCCGAGTCAATTGTAACTGTTAAATTTATTGAGGAAGAAGCAAGAAATGATTCAGGTTTAACAACTACGCAGCTTGCAATGCACGTAGCACATGAAGTGATTAATGGCTTACCTACCAACTACTTCGCTACCCTCCGTCACGACGATAAGCAACACTTTGTGAATGGATTTATGGAGCACCATGGCATGGAGTCCGACCAATTCGCCACTGCTGCCAACATAAGGGAGGAAGGGAAAGCCTTCCTCCAGCAGTGTGTAGATCAAGTCCTCACAATCTATCCGCACATCACCTTCCATCTATGGACCACCCACCATCAAAAGGAAAAGCAACGCCGCATCGATCGAGAGCTTAAACTCCTGAACAAAAAAAAGAAGCAAGAAAAGGCACAGTCAGAAGTTGAGATGGCGCTAGCAGAAGAACCTACACAAGATGACACAGCAATCAAAAATATGATTGATACGCAAGTGCAAAAAGTGGTCAGCACGCAAGTGCGCAAGATGAAGGACGTAATGCGAAAAAACTCTTCGGCCGGGGCCAAAAACCAGGACCCCAAGGCCACAGAGAATGGTCAACGAGGGTCAAGCAACTCAAGGCCCTCGCGCAACAAGCAGAAGAAACATCGAAACAAGCAATCTACCAAGCAGTTACACAAGCAAGTCGAATTCGAAGACGATGTGAGCACGAGCAGCAAGCGACGACCAATCCTCAAGAAAAACAACCGCTGGCGCTCACCTCCCCCAGACTCTCGCTCCAATGGCGAGGGCAACACTTCCCGCCACAACCGCGGAAATCACGGCGGATCCAACAACGCAAGGCGCAACGGAAGAGGCGGAAAGCCCTAGCCTGGTCCCTCAACCGAGACCGATTCTTTGACGACGTGACCTGCGCAAAGTTGAAGAGTTTCAAGCAAAAAATGTTAGAAAGAGATGGATTCTTGGCGGATCCATCAAAAGCAACATGGGAAAATGTACAAACAATTCTGGGGGAAATGCAGGTTTCATACTATCAATCAAGGCCAAACAACATGGCCATGCATAACTTTTGCACCGTCAAAAAAACACCAACAGGCATCAAATCACTTCTGGGGCTTGGGCTGCCCTTTTGCCTACAAAAAGCCTTTCCAACAAACAACATCAAAAAAACAATTGAACGATTCAAGGACGACGTGCGATGCACCTGGCTCTTCAGAAATGAGGAGAATGACGACGAGAACTACATCCCAGGGCTCTACATCAAGAGCGACTGGGACCCTCCATTCACAAGCAAAAAGGTGGAGGAATGCCTCGACAACTTTGCGCATGCGCTAGAAGTCGAGGCGAGCAAGCACTACAAACGCCGTCGCCCAAACATCAATAAAAACCAGCACCATCTAATCATCCAACTCAAAAACAACAAACATTTCATCATTGTCCCGACCGACAAGAATCTTGGCCCCGCCATCATCGAGCGCGACGTCTACACCAAGCGAGCCGTCGACGAACACCTCGGGGACAGCAGCATTTACAAGTGACTTACCGAGAGGCAGGTTGCTTGTGTGCAAGCCAACCTTGGCTACAAGATTGCAGCGTTTTGCAGCAAAGCTGCCAAGCAACTAAGTGAAGCTGAACGCATCTTCTTGGAGCGTTCCATGAGAAATTGTGGTAACAAGATCTCAAGATTCTACCTGACCATCGAGGCTCATAAAACACCCTGGAAGACAAGACCTATTGTAAGTACTTCTGGTACTTTTATGTCTGCTCTAAGTAAGTGGCTAGACTACTACCTACAGCAGCTCAAGCCATTTATACCATCATACCTCCAAGACTCTCAAGCACTGGTGGAACAATTGGCAAGTCTAGGGGAGCTTCCTGCAAATGCATGGTTGTTTATTGCGGATGCCACGTCAATGTACACAAACATTGACACAGGCCATGCCCTTCAAGTTATGGATCTATGGTTGGAAAGCCTTAAGGATCTATTGCCCAAAGGCTTCCCATCTGCTCTCATCCTGGAAGCTCTGAGCCTCGTAATGAAATTTAACCTGTTTGAATTTGGCGATACTTTTTTCCTCCAGCTGCTTGGTACTTCCATGGGAGCTCCAGTTGCATGTATCTATGCAACACTGTACTATGCCTGGCATGAAAAATATAACCTACTTGCTAAATTCGCCAATTATCTACATTTCTACAGGCGCTTCATTGACAACGGATTTGGAATCTGGCTGAACGATGGTACTTCAAGCTGGGAGGAATTTAAGCAAGAAATGTAGACCTTTGGAAAATTGAGATGGGAAATTTGTGACCTTTCAAAAAAGGTAAACTACCTTGACCTCACGATCGAAATCAAGAATAGAAGACTGGTTACCTCAACATTTCAAAAAGATCTGAATCTCTACCTCTACATTCCTCCGCACTCCGCCCACCCTCCGGGCATGATTAAGGGAGTCATTTTTGGACTCCTACGTCGATACTACCTCCAAAATTCCGAGAAGAAGACATATTTCCAAATGATGAAGCTTCTCTTCCATTGATTGTCCGACCGAGGATGGGACAGAACCAAGCTCAGGGGCTATTTCTCTACTGCCCACGAGAAAATTTCAAGCTCCATGTCTGTTCCCCAAGGTTCCTCGAGCCAAACTTCAAGTCCTCGAGCAGTTTCCAACAGAAAGAATCTGTTCCTGCACTTGCAATACCACCCCTACGATATCCCACGTAGGAGAATTAGAGATCTATTTGATCTGTGGTGCCAAGGCTTTTATTTGGAGGGAGAAGACAAATTTATGGGGATCGAGAAGTTCACTGTGGCCTACTCAAGACCACAGAACCTCAGGGATGCTGTGACTAACAGCAAGCTTTTTCAAGCAAAGGGGCACGAAGCCTCTAATTTTTTTACAGGCTGACTGTAACTGTGTTATGGTTGGCCATTTTTTTCACTATCAAATTGCTGCGTCAGGCGCGCAATTTGATAGTGAAAAAAAATAATAAAAAGTTATATCTCAAAATTTACCCTGTAGTTTTCACTATCAAATTGCACCCCAGGCGCTGCATTTGATGGTGAAAAAAATAATAAAAATTCAGAAAAACTAAGATTTTTACAGGTTTAGGGGAGCACCTAAAGCAAAAAGATCTTATCTTTGGATCTTTTTTGCCAAAAAAGCTCAATCTACGTATCTACATATTAATTCCTACACACAGATCGATTGGAGAGGGTCAGTGAAGACTGTCGTGTTCTATTCACCCAAAATGTCCTCTATTTTTTACCAAGTTTTTTGGCAGCTTTCTCACGATTTTATCACGTAAATTATTATGGGGTAGTACTAGCTTACTACTGAGTTTTGGAGTGGCCAAAACTACTTGCCTTCTACTAGTTGGCAACCTACCATAATTTCAAGCAACTGCAACCACTGAAGAAGAGAAATCGAAACTAGTTTCATCTACTAGTTTGGTTAATAAAGCTTTAAAAATAGCTGTTGGGTTCAACTCCTTTTTAATTTAATTTTGCTAGCTTTGCCTAGTTTATTGTCCATCATGGCAAGAAGAAGGAACGCAACCACGCACCAAAACAAGCGGACTGCTGATGGAGCCACCAAGAATCGGCAAGCCGCCTCCGGCGGCTTTGCCGCTGGCGGCTGTGCCGCCACTGGCGGCTGCGCCGCCACCCATCAACCAGAACGTAAGTCCCTCAAAGGCACCAAATTGGAATCGATCGAGGGGATTGTTGTGTCGCAGCCAGAACAGCTATCACGGTACATCGAGTCCATTGCAGACGAGATGCTTAGCCTGCTGATTAAAATCAAACAGCGGGACTCACGTTTTAATTCAAATACTGAGCCCGAGGCCAAAACGTTCATCCCCATCTCCTTGAGAATGGCTATGCCGATCAAGGTCTCTGACGAAACAAAAGATGACAAAGAAATGATTGACCTGTTAGAGAAAGCAACCAAATACCACGAAGAATACAAACAGCAAATGGCTACCTTCTGTGGAGAGGCTGCGCAGATGGAGATCCGGGCCAGAATCACCAACCTTCGCAAGTTTCTGTACAATTCTGCCCTCCACATTGCCGAGTCAATTGTCACCGTCAAATTTGTCGAGGAAGAAGCAAGAAATGATTCAGGTTTGACAGTCACGCAGCTCGCAATGCATGTAGCTCATGAAGTAATTAATGGCTTACCTACCAACTACTTCGCTACCCTCCGCCACGACGATAAACAACACTTTGTGAACGGATTTATGGAGCACCATGGCATGGAACCTGACCAATTTGCCACTGCTTCCAACATAAGGGAGGAGGAAAAAGCCTTTCTCCAACAGTGTGTAGACCGAGTCCTCACGGTCTATCCACACATCACCTATCATCTATGGACCACCCACCACCAAAAGGAAAAGCAACGCCGCATCGATAAAGAACTCAAACTCCTGAATGAAAAAAAAGAAGCAAGAAAAGGCACAGTCAGAAGTTGAGATGGCATTAGCAGAAGAACCTACACAAGATGACACAGCAATCAAGATTATGATAGATAAACAAGTCCAAAAAGTGGTCGGCACCCAAGTGTGCAAAATGAAGGACGTAATGCAAAAAAACTCTTTGGCCGGGGCCAAAAACCAGGACCCCAAGGCCACAGAGAATGGTCGATGAGGGTCAAACAACTCAAAGCCCTCACAAAACAAGCAGAAGAAGCATCGAAACAAGCAGTCGAACAAGCAGTCGAACAAGCAAGTCGAGTTCGACGATGACGTGAGCACGAGCAGCAAGCGACAACCAATTCTCAAGAAGAACAACCGCTGGCGCTCACCTCCTCCAGACTCTCGCTTCAAAGATGGCAAGGGCAACACTTCCCGCCGCAACCGCAGAAATCGCGGAGGATCCAGCAACGCAAGGCGCAACGGAAGAGGCGNTTTTATGTTTCATGGATTGATCGAACAAAGGAAAATGCGCGTTCGAGGTTTGTCTAGTCGTGGGGTTATGTTTAAATTTTGTTCGATCGGCTAGTGCAGAATGATTCCTTTGCTTCATCTCGTGGCTCCAGAAGAGTCATTTTCTCTTTTCTCCGACCTAACATTGCAAAGCTGATGTTACTCCTCTAGTGTACGATACTTCTCGAGGTCTTTCCCTTCGTTTAATCCTTCTCGGAGTATACAAAGGAAAGTGATAAGTTGGATAGAATCAGCGGGGGGCATCATTTTTTGTGTATTGGGATTTGATCTCTCGTACTCTGGTATTTTTGACGCCCACTTCGATTCTATTGCAAGTCTTCGGAATTTCGAATCCTCTACATGAATGTACTTTTGTCTTAAAATTTTGCAGGCTTGAATGGTTTGGAGAGAGATTAATTCTGCTTGTATTTTACTGCGGGCGCAGTCGAATACTTGCCAAAGAATTATATTATTTCGAATACTGATCCATGAATGTTGGTCAGACAGATATAAGTCGAAAGAGCCGTGTTGTTCTTCTTGAGAGTCCATGCACTGATGAAACAAAGGGTCTCATACGAAGCGGTTGAAAACTGCTGTTTCTGCTCATACAGCACCTTCATCGTCAAAAGAAGGCAGTGACGGCAAGGGCACTCCAAACGCAAGGTACTACGCTTCTTTTTGCATTATCTCCGATGTCAATTTTTATCCGGCGTAGACTCAGCAAGTGCAGATACTTCACAAGCCGGACCTTGCCTTGCTCCAAAAGGTTGGCTTGGCGGCACCGTTTCAAGCAGTGATGACTTGTCCTTCCTTTCGAACAGAAGCGACCGGCGCGAAAGGGATTCCTACTGCTTCTTATGGGTATGGTACTTGACAAAGATGGATTTTGTGCAAAGTCATTCCGTCCTATATTTCCAGGCATGAATACTGTGGGCGAAGTAGGTGCGCTAACTTTCCTCAAACATTTGTGTATTGATTTGGATGTGATGTTTTGTTGTTTTCAATTTGTGCATGCTTGATTTACACTTATTTGAATTTCTTCACTGTCTTACATCCATATTCTTTTGTACTTACAGTATTTTTTATTAGTCTCTTAGCTTTTAATTCACACAATCACCATTCGGGGCACCGTTCAGCTTCAGTTTCTTTCACCAAATGGGCTTGGTAGAAAGTTCTGAATTTGATCCTGACCAAAACTAAATCTTCCCAGACTCGAGAATGAATTTTGAGGAATCTCCAGGAAAGAAATGCTTAACTACTTTTTGAAATCTTGCGGATTCGGACTCACGCACATCAGGCGGCTTTACCTCGTCCTCTACAAGACATCTGACGAGCGACTTTTTCATGCGCAAGAAGTCGAGGATCTTTTCAAAACAGTAACTGCTATGGTCAATGAATGTGGAAGAATTCTTCGTTGCTGTCCTAACTTTTCGGATTTCTTCCAATATAAGATAGACCTTACCCTTTTTTACCCCAAAATCGAGCAGACCTTCCTTCCCAAGTGCCAGCAACTCTCGTCCGGAAACTTCATTTTCTTCAAATGACTTCAGAGTTGATTCGGAAATGCCCCCCAGTCCATTCAGCCATGCCAGCACATCTTTAGAATCCCAGTTTTCAATAGTATTTTCATAATCGTTCTCCTGAGCTGTTTCTGGAAGGGCGAATTGTGATGCCAACTCTGAGTTCTCACAAAGTTGCAAGGTGCTGCGGCAGGCGGCCATCATAGTACCACTTACGTTTAGAACAACGACGTCTTGCGGTTTTCCACTCCCAAAAGATGATATGAACGTCTCTTCGTCTTTAAAGTGTTCTTCGAGATCGACTAGTTCTCCTTCGAACTCCTTGAGCGAAATCCATTTTTCGTTGATGGCATCGTTGACGGTCTTTGAAAAAGTAGTAGCTTTTTGAATATTTAGGTTGCCTTTTCCGATTTTAGAAG
>JALLOT010000898.1:0-17092 GCA_036939595.1 Thalassiosira livingstoniorum
CTCTTCAAAAAAAGCAGAGCCATCACACAACTCCTTTAAGGACCTATGAAACAAGAGGACAAGCAACCACCAAGAACCAAAAAAAGTACTCAAGGTGTACTATACAATCTTTTCACAAAAATGGAAACCCTAAGGCAACATAAAATTCTTGTTGAAGGCCTGAAAATCAAAAATCAATCCTTAATCCACCGTGTATCAGAATCATCATCAATCCAGAGAATGGGTTTGGTCTTTAGTTGAAGGAAGAGGTAAATTAAGATATTTAATTCTGTTCCAATGAGACTAATTTATTGTTAAAAAGTAAATTTTAGTTCGACCTAACTTGAATGCAGGTTGCTGTGTTTTAAAGGTTTATAATTGCTGAGCAACAATAGTTAAAGTGTTTATCAATAAAAATTCTACCCTTTTAGAACCTTTTTATGTGCTAATAAAAAACAAAAAACTCTTTAATGATCATTTTTTTGTCTAGTAAGACCATTAGTTTTTTGTAGCATAAAATAAAAAGTGAAACATGACAAATCTTTATGTTTTGAGCACAATCTTTATTTTTGTACAATGGAAAAAAAAAGAAATACAACAAAATATTTTTTAGTTCAGCAAAGTAAATAATTTTGTTAGTCAACGTAAATAAAATTGACAAAGAGAGTTATTTGAGTGGTAGAACAAAAAAATTCATCATGTTACATACTAAATTTTTGGGTAGTATAGATAGATCTTGGTTGAATAAAAAACATGTGTTGTACAAAATTATTCTGGTATCAATCATTTTTTTACAATTAGCAACTGAATTCAAACATACTACATTGTAAAATCTGGATAAGATCAGGTTTTGGGTTTCCAAACTTTTTTATCGGATTATTGTCTGATAAATTTTCTCAGAAAAATGTCATTATCAACTGTTCTCATTTTGAGATGAACACTTAGTTACACCTCAAAGATATTTGATATATGTACATGCAAGGTCAGATAAAAATGGTCCATTTCAGTTATCTAAAGTAAGACTAATATAATATGTGTAAGAATAAATGTTTATCATGGTTGATTGTTAGATCAAAAATGGAATCGTAGTAAAGGGTCTGTTTTTCTCTTCAATAGAAATAGAAATTATAATTAAGTTTCAGCTAGAGTTTTGCTGAATAGGAAGTTCAAATACCAGAAGGTGTGGTGATAGGTAGTTTTTTGTGGAAGCTTGTACTGTAGTAAGTATGAGGTAAATAGCCCTCACAATTGCCAGCTTGGTACAGCAGAGCTATGATCATCAGCTTACGGTATAATGCTAACACTCTCTTGTGAAACAATGGCAGAAGCAATGATGCAAGACGTGCCATTTCAGAAATATGTTGTGTCGCCACAAAGAACAAATACCAATGCAACAACCAACAAGAATTAGTATCATGATATGAGCATAAATAGTTCTAATAAACATTTCTCCCTCGGGACAAGCCATGGAATGGCAGAGATCTCCCTTGGAAACGCATGTCAGCTGACCCAAGTGGAAGTCCAAGTTGCCACCTGAGTTTTCACCATCTCCCTCGCTTGACAAGTTGCCGTGTAATGGAAAATAAAATAAATAAAATCGCCAGTTGAGGGCAGCACTGTGTGCCTTCAAGGACACAAGTTGCGCACCCCCATGCCAATTTGATTGCTGGATAATTGTTGTATCTTGTCAACATCTCTCTTGCAAACGATGGGAAAAATTGAAAATGTGATATTTTTGCGTAAGTCTGCAACTGCAAAAAAGGTGAGTGCAATTGCCATTAAGATATGTTTCATTTAATTGTTGAATATTTTGGCTGAAATTATTTGCTGCTGATACCAACTCGGACACATTGGGAGAATAAGGTGTTGCAACATCAATCATCTTGGCAATCCAATACGCCAAGTCAGAGTTATTGATGAAATTTGCCTGAGTAGAAAAGTTGCGTCGCTTAAGCGTGATGACAATACCATGTATATCTGCTGCCATTGTCAAGAATGTGATGACAGAATTAATCTTTCTTGTTACGTGATCATGCCTTGCCGCACAACAAAGCTGGTGCTTGAACCTGGCCAGGGTCACAGGTGAATGGGCCTCAGGGTTGATACCATTGCTATTGAAGTCATGATGCCGCACCAAGGTCGAGTGTCTTGGTTTATCAACAGGAGCAAGGGTTGGTGCCGGGAGACTGGTGCATTCACATTGTTGTGCATTTGACAATGCCAGGGATTTGCAAGAAACATCATCAAGTAACGTGAACTTGAATTCATTGGTTATATGCCTCAGCGAAGTGAGGGCTAATTTCTCAAGACTTTTCATTTCATTTTGTTCCAAATTCAAATTTGAACGTCCAAAATAATCAACACTGTCCAAACAAAAATCAGGAAGCATGTTGGGTGTGAAAATAAAAGAGGGTCACAAAATCCAAATGACAATCAACATGAGTGCCGCACTTGATTCTCTGCGCTTGTGCATTTGAATGCAGAGGTCAGGTGGCTTGCACTGGGGGCAAAGCCAATAACTAAATCTTGTATCTAAAGGTGCTGAATGCACCATTCGAATCGAATGATCAATTGCGAATCCCAAAAGAATAAAACTCCAATGAACCAGTTCAATCAACACAAACAAAATGGTCAAGAAGTACGTGCTCCCGAACATGGCAGCAAATGCCACAACAAAAGAAAAGCTCACAAAACTCAGATTCATTACCAAATTTGACGCAAGTGCCAGAATCGAAATTTCCAAACAAAACATGCCATCAAGTACCTTTGCAAATCATCCCAATTAGATTGGGTCTGATAAACTGTAAGAATAAATGTTTATCATGGTGGATTGTTAATTGAATAAGTAAATCGTAATAAAGGTCTGATATCGTTGTCAATAGAAATAGAAATTATAAGTTACTTTCAGCTAGAGTTTTGCTGAGCAGGAGTTTCAAATCACAAAAAGTGAGATGATAGGTAGGTTTTCGTGGAAGCTTTTAAACCTTTATACTAGGGTAAGTACAAGGTAAATAGCCTTCACAATTGCTAGCTTGGTACAACGGAGCTACAGTCATCAGCTCACTGTATAATGCTAACAAGCAGCAGCTTCGGCAATGCTATCTGTTTACAATTACAATCAAGTTTCGCCTAGAGCACTGCTGTATCAATAAACTCAGTCAACCCTTCACTTTTCTGCACCCATTGTCACTTGCGCAGAGTTGAATCGTTTTTCTGAAAACAGGGGAACATTCTTGTGGTTGTATTTCATATATCATGCAAGTACAAATAATGATCAAAAATAGATGTTCATGAATGCTTCTTCTCTGTGTTTTCAAATCAGAAGGTGCAAAAAGCGCCATGCAGGAATCTTTTAAATATTTCACATTTTCATGCGGACTTCTTCTCTGAGCATGCAACATCAATTTAGTTGTCATGTTTTCAGTTTTAGTTTTGAGTATGACAATAAACTCGTTTTTAAAAAAAACAAGGCAAAAACTTTGTTGTTAATAACCCAAATATCAAATGATTCATTTTCATGTTTAGTTTTTAATGAAACCCATGCACTGCTGGTTAACTTTTCAGGTTATTTACTTGCATCAATAAAGAATATGCAAATTTTATTAGTTGTTGTTTGTGTGAAAACCTTTTCTAATTCTTCAAAAAAGTAAAAACAATAAATAATTTGGGTTCTTTGTGATAATAAGTACCAAATGAGGCATTCAAGAAAATATGACATGAGAAATGTCAATACTTTGGAACATAGATACATATGAGCACCAAAAAAGAACTTGGGAACAAACATTCACAAGAATGCAAAAATGAAAATATAAACATACAAGGGGGCAAAAAGCAAACTTACACAAATGAATTGATTGCAGCAAATATTACTAATATTGCTGTTACACTAATCATGCAAGAGAATGGTAATAATTATTGTGTTGACAAGTTATAGTTGGAAGAAGTAACTATCCTCATAACAGGAAGCAAGGTATAAGTATATTTGACCATTCATCCTACACACATTGTGTATTGCTTATTTTTTATGTTATTGTTTCAATGCTTTTGAGACAAAGAGATTTTTTGTCTTGATAACAAAATTATTGGCTTTTGTGATATTCTGATACGTGAGAAGAATGCATAAGATTGGTTTCCAAAACAGCAACCAATCTTGAAGATCTTTTACTTTGACAAAGCTTAACTTTGAAGCTGGCTCTGAAGAGTTGTCTTTGAATATTACAAAATATTAGTAGAGTAGAAAGAAAAGTACTACTTTTTGTTTTTCAGATTATCAAAACAAATAATATAATAATATTAGTAGTGGTAGAACTACTTTTTGGCACACAACTTCTTAATTTTTGTCAAGTCTGAAAGTCTGCTGCTGATTTAAATACAAAATTTAAGCTTTGAGTTCAAACCAGGCAAAATCAGTGCCGTATTGGAGCTGACATTGAAATGTATGTAACTTGACAAACCCCAACTTCTGTTTATCATTTCTTATTCTTATCTCAATTAAAGGCTGATATTATTTTTAAATATTTGCAGCCTGCTCAAAGTTGAAGGGGTATACATATTATTATAAAGATTGGTTGTTATCTAGTTGATATCTGAATGGTAACAAAACAACTAAAATAGAACCAAAACTACTCATGGTAGGTACTAATGAATTTTTTTGAAACACTATTAACTTAGAATGCTCCCTTGTTTAGGACATTGGCTCATGGAAAGGGATACTATACAACTGTTTTTGAAGATCAAAATGAATTTGAGATACTCCTCTCTTCTAAAAAATATCCCTGAGAAGAAATTTCAACCTCACATGAAACTTTAAACTTTAAAGTAAAAGAGACATGATGATGTATGTCAAGCACCAAATAATGAGTCCATTCTAAAATGTATTTTTTAGTTTTCAAAATATTATCAGGAAGTTAATATAAAGTAATTCATTACCAAATTCTTCCCTTTATGTAATAATTCATATCCTGATTGTACAAACATACTTTAGTTTTTGTCATTTTTCATTTTTCTTATTTTCTTGCAGATCAATTACCAATAAGCTGCATTGAAGTTGAAAAAATAATTTCAATGATGGATACTGATTTAACCTCAAGCTAACACATGCACTCATTTTTTAGAACTCATACTTGAAACAATACAGTTGGGTAAAAAGGATTAATGAAGTGAAAATGAGAATATAAAATGATGATGTCATCCATCATCATTAATTATGGAGGATCATCTAAGCTAGTGATGCCTTTGAATTGATAGATCAAGTAATACCAACAGCAACTACAAAACTGTTTAATGTTTAGGAGCTCCTCTCATCTACAGCATAAACAAAAGGGATACGTCTGAATCAGAAGGAGAGAAACAAGTGGTGTCATATGTAGTTTGTGAGCTACAGAAGGGAACTAATATTATGGCAGCAGCTAATAGTCAAAATCAGAGAAATTCATGAGTTGATAGAAGAGTCAATTGTAGGACACGTTTGGGTTGTCTCATGATCAAGAATATCATTTTTCCTTCCAACCCAATCTGGGTATTTTCTTTCTGATGAGCAAAGAAAAAATGGATGTTGATTGAAGTACCAACCCACTAACCCACCTAGGCTATAAATGAAAGACACCAAAAATACACCCCATTTAACATGGTACCTTATTTGTTGGTAGGTCACAAAGCCTTCTTGCTCACAAGGGGTGAGATGTTCTGAAAGAGCAACTTTAACGTTAGATAAAAATTTGAGTTGGAATTACTTGTCTTCTTTTGTTATGTATAGATGATATCATAGAAACAGATAAAAATAACAAATCATGAATAATCATGAAGAAAATATTTCACTTTGTTTTTTGCTCATTCATATTCATTATAACTGCTTTTGTTGAGATCATGATTGATTCTGTCCTTGTGTTAGAAATAGATATTAAAAATATTCATTTTCCCAATCAAATTAGTCTTGTTAAACTTGATTAGAGCTATCTTTCTTGGTTTCTATATCAATAAATTATGAGCTGCATGGATTGAAAGTTTTCAAGAAAAAACTTGTCATTGTTAAAAAGCCCATGTCAGATTGTAGAAAAGAAAAGCTGTCAGTTTTTTCATCCACAGTAATCAATTCATTATCCCGAAATGTTCTGCCTCTCTTCATTTCCCCACCTTCCCTTTATCTTGTAACTACAACTACAATTACACCTAATTTTTCTTGTATTATGGCAATCACCAATTATTACCAGCTTCATGGGATCAGATCAGAAGGTATTAATAAAAATAAAGTAATTTTGATGGTGTTTTCTGGTATGCTATGGTACATCACCACAACATTAAGAAATGAATATTTTTGCCAATTGTATTTCTTGATATTTTCCAAACTTGGCGTTCAAATTCACGCAACTGTCATTATCAGATTATGATAAGAGGAAAGTTTCTTCAAGTTTCTGTAAAAAATGGCATTTTTCTCAAAAAATTGACAAGAATTTTACCACATTTTTACAGTCACAGAAAAATTAGTTCTACATTCACAAAACTACATTTTCAAAGTTTTGTCAAGTTTGAAATTACCATCCCATCTATGTTATTTTCTGCAGTTTTAAAATTTACACTGATTTGATACATCATTATAATTCATGAGCTTACCGGGCAATCTGTATCATTTTCATCAGCAGCTGCTTGGAAAATATCTACCACCACTACTTGATACAATTATTTTTTCAAACTATTTTTCAATAATTCTAATGTATGTTGGCCCTTTTGCTGATGGACAATTTGAATTGCTTTTTCATAATGAATAACTTATTGTGAAAAGGTCCTGACCACTATTCAAATAAGGATGACAATGGTAAAAAATAAATCAGCTTTTTGTAAAACTATTTCTATCCTGTCCTTGGGTAATCACATATCATTAATTTTTGCTAGAATTAAAAATACTACCTTCAAAGTGTTCAACATTTATTCCCTTTCACCTTTCTTCTGAAGTTATTGTGAGCATGTTCACCTCCACTTCACTAGGTTCAAAATGAAAATGATAATGAATCTATTTCACCATTCCTTCATTGAGATTTTGTTGATGGACATCATTGGGGCTGTTGTCAGCAGGCTTGGTTTGTTATTGTACAAAAAGAAGATAGCATTGTTAGTGGGAATTTTGTTTTTGCTTTTTCAACTAAGCAGCTATTAATATAATTACAAGTGAGTGTAAGTGTTTTTTTATAATCCTTCACTTTTTACCTTTAATAAACCATAAAGATATGATCAAAAAATGATCTCTACTAGAGTTGATACTGTCATTACACATTAAACACATGATCCTTGGGGGGTCTGTGATCTGCGGCAAGCAGTGAAGAAAATAATACAGTATATTTGAGTACAGAACATCCAGATCTGTTATGATAATAATTAATAATATACAAATAATGAAGCTAAAATTTCAAATTATCTAATCCAACTAACATGAAATTTTCATGTAATATGTTCAGGATCTAACCTGTCATAGCTGTAATCATAAACAATAATTGATAATTAGTGGACATGAGAAAATTTTAATTGTCTGATTTGCAGCTGTATCAAAATGTACAGTATTTCAACAGGCAAACAAACTTTTGAGACAGAAATTTTTAACTATTGTACTATTATAGTATGGCCACAGTTATACTATCATCTATCATGAAAAGAAATATAACTACGGTGCTTCATTGGCAGGGAATCTCTAAATTTCCAGCAACCAATTAATTTATTGTGATCAATTGAACAAAAAATCATTTTCATATTTTGGGAATGCTTTTATGACAAACTCTAATATTTAGCAAAAAAATGAAAAATAATGTAATTTTAAAAAGTACTTTCACATTATCTTCTTTATTTTTGACTCAATTAGTTTTGTCTAGGTGATTCTTCGATGTTTCTCAACATTTGTCATTTCAAAGCAAAATGATTCAAAAATACATGTTAGTTATGAATTATTTACCCAAAAATATTTTGCTCACCTCAAACTGTTCTAACATTTTGAGTCACATGCAAAAACCAGTAAAGGAGGGCAGCCAATTTTTTGCAGACGATCAAACAGTAGATATTACTACCCATAACAAACCATTACAACAAACATTGATGGGTAGGGGATGCAACCCACCAACCTCTACCTATTCTGTTTGTTTGTTTTGTCAATTGTTTCAAACAAGTCAGAAGAAGAAAGAGTTTTTACCAATTTACTATCATTTCACATGTAGCATAAGAGCTAACATTGGTGTTGGAACCTACAAGAACACTCCCAAAAGATGAATATGTATGTCACCATGATGCCTGTCTCATTTGTAATAGAAGAATTTCTTAGCAGAAAGAAAAAAAGTGTGGGACAAAGCCACAGAGAATGAGAATGAAAAAGGGATTGAATGTGAGGAGAAAATTGTAGAGGGGACTGTTCAGGGGTTGTTGGGTTACTAATTATTTTAGACTTGCAAGAAATGAAAAGTTGACTTTAGTGAAATTTGGTCTTAGGACTGTTAACTTTTGAAACTTTATCTTTCAACAAATCTTTAAGGAACTTTTCTGATTCACTTTACAAATAATCAAAATAGCTTTACTTTAATTAGGCATTAAAGTGCACATAAAATGATAACTTTACTTTGGCAACATAATAATGTTTTCTTTTCAACTTTACTTTTTTCTGGAGTTGCACTTTTTGAAACCCTGCACACACAACATTGTCAATGTTGCTTAATAATATCAATAACATGGAAACTGTTCATCATTATTTTTTGAATTCATTAGAAATGTATCAACTTATTTCCATAACGAAGTCTTGTCAGTTTAAGGAAGGTCATACATGGTGTTTTCAGAAGTGACAAGACTATATTTTTCTGAGCCAAAACATCATGTTCTGATTCTGTCCCACTAGAGATGGGTGCAGGCTGAAAGGATAAATTCACTTAACACAAAGTTTTGTTTCTACAATAGTGTCACAAAGGACAAAGGTATCTGAAGATTTGATGTCTATCACACTGATAGCACAATGCAACTAATAGCTGCTTTCTGTTTCCCATGATCAAACTGAGTCATGGTCAAATCAGTTTTGGATGAGATGGATATAGATTTTGAAGATGAAATACGTTACTTAAAAATATGATCTTTTGAAAACTGTCAAGATTATATTAGAAGCATGTCAGTGCAATGGTAATGGTAGTAGAACACAAGTGATAAATATGGAAATGACTGAACTGATAATACCATAGCATGTGTTTCAAGGGAAAAATGGGAAGAATATGATTCTATTAATTTTTGTATAAAAACAAATAAATCAACCCAATCTAATTTGGAAAGGCCATGTCAAAGCTGCCATAGATAATGATTATGATTGATCTGACTGAATATTTCCTAGAATGTTTAAGTCTAATTTTCTCAATAAAACAATACAAATTTGCCTACCATTAGTTTTCACAACAATAAAAATATATTTCTATTCATTGTGCCCTGGCTCTAGCCCATAACGAAGAACAATACCGGAATCTGAGCCTGAAAACAAATTATACATAGGTACTGTTGTATCATCTGTGAAGAAAAGTCACTCCAGTGCTCCAATGCCACTGTGTGAGATATGTTAAAAATCATTGCACATATTGATGATGTAACTAAGCATGATTCTCTGTAGACCTTGGCTCTATTGCCAATGAGCAGATCATTTTGCAATATTAGTGCAGCTGTACCTGATACATCATATTGCTTGCCTCCTCAGTTGAAATAGAGCTAACAGACTAAATGCATTTTTTTTGAGAAAAGTCACCATAAAGAGGGGTTTGATAATTTTTATAAGATCAGAAGGATGGCACAAAATATCATTGTGGGAATGGTCTGTGAACATTTCATTGGGAGAGATCGGAAATAAATTCAGGAACAAAATTTTGGGATTCAAGCCCCTAAAACTTCTTCGAGTCGTCCTTCTTATAAACATTTGGCAGAACTCAAACTCTCTTCATTCTACTATTACTCTAGACTTCATCTTCTAGCATGAATCTTCGTCATTGAGCCTATTATTTTAAATAACATAATTTCTTATAGATTTAAGAATCGAAGACAGGACGAAGAAAGCATATTATCATGATGACAGAAGACTTCCATATGAAGCAAACAGTATGTAAAAGTGTATTAATATTCATTGAAATAAGACAAATACCCATGATATCTCACTTTCAATGCATCAACGAGATCCAAATCCCCATTTTTCCTAAGCATTTTCTGTAAAGATTCTACCTCCTTCTTCTCAAAATACATGTCAAACCTTGCACTATTCTCATGCTTCATCGGGATTTCTGGCCATCCGGACATATCCAACAACTGTTTCACAAACCCATCATGATCAGAAACAGTTACAACATCAAAATGTCTCTCTATTAATTCTAATGCCCGCCGGACCTTTTCCTCTTTGGTCACATTGTAAGGGTTCCTTCTCCCATAAGGATTATTGTACAGAAAGAAGTCCAATTGAGTAGACCATCGTCCCGTGTCTGTTGGTGTTGAAAGAAACGCAAACCAAGATTTTCGCATTTCTTCCTCCGTTTGGCCCTTCGGTGATTTCATGTGCATTTTTTTAAATATACTAAATGCATGACCCAACGGATCTCGAAACATAATCATATTTATCATGTGGCATCCTTGTTGTTCGACTGTCGAACGCCACTCATTCAATACATTTTCACTTTCATTCAAAAATAGACTGAGGTAATGAGCGTGCCCTACTCTCCATTCGTCGGGTCCAAGATTTTGAACGTGCTCCCTCATCCCTTGCAAGAATTCCTCTTGTACACCATCGGGGTGGTCGTGGAAAGGCTTGCCTTGCTCTCTGAATTGAATGTCGTTTTTCCATTCTTGGTAGTAAGTAACGTTCAAATCACCAATGATGTCTTTGTATTTCCTTCTTGGATTGTTGTACTGCCTGAACCATTCATTGATCGAAAATCCACCAGTGGAAGGAATGTGGTAGAAGAAGACAACGCCGCATTTGTAGGGGAGTGGACCAGAATTTTGACGCCCAAAGCGCTTCTTGTGGTGATCGATATGATGGACGCTGTCATCGGGAATCGTTGGTAGCGGGGATGTTTCCTCTCTGATAGAGGAATAAGTTTGGTCAGGGGTGAGTTCTTCGAGCCATGGCGAGCTGTTCAGCTGACGAGAACCTCCCATGAACTGACCTGCCTGGTAGGACACTAGGCTCGAGATGAGGACGGCGATGATCACATTTCTCATGATGTTTTCACGTTTTCAGCTCGTTTGCATTTTGCGATTTTGCACTGCTTGCATTTGTCATTGGATTTGGCAAAACCTCTTGGCAAAACCAAACGGGGCAACTAGCTAGAGGGGCAACTGGGGGCGCGGGGCAAACAACTTTTTTGTTTTTTGATTTTTGGCTTTCACTTCTTTGCTTTATTCAAACGCGGCAGCTGCGATTACAACCTAAATGGTTACATTAATTTACATTCCACATTCTATCTCAGTTCTAATCTTTCTATGCTTTTTCTATTTCGTTAAAATTGTTTCTTTGGGTTTAAAAGATTAGCATCAACTAGATAGTATCATTTTTCATAAGTACTAGAAAACAATTCAACCTGTTTGTTTACTAAAATGCTAAATATAGCCCACTTTTCTGTTATTGTGTTTTTTTATCATTTATTTGTATTTTTGTTACCAAACATGGTCAACATCTGAAACTGTGAAAGCAAATCAAACTATGCTTTGTATAGAAAAAATGTTTGTTGGTCAAAAAAATATATCAGGAAGACTGCAAAAATTGCTTAATTTTCGACTTTTTTTAAACAATTTCGCAAATTTAGCGAAATATTATAGGCTTAATATTGAAAAACTTCCTGGAAAAAACACTTATGACTGTGCTGAAATCGCTAACAACCTAATACGACATATGGTCATTTCAATACGACATTTTGAATTTGTAAATGACATTTGACAATGTTCTATATGATTATGTCGTATTGATTTTTTTTCATTAAGATTATGTTGTATTGAAGGTCATTCAATACCAGTCTGAATAAGACTATGTTGTAATGAGGTCATTTAATATGACCAAATACGACTCTTTAAATGACTATGTCTTATTGAATGGTATTGAGATTCAAAATGTATTCAATGAAAATGACTATATCTTCTTATGTAGGTAGCAATAATTTTGTTTTCAAAAAGAAATTATTCGCGACATTTTTGGATTTTAAATAATAAATTAAATTTTCATTGAAAATATTCCAAAACAAAATCGCTAAAATATAAAGGAAGTCGGGATAGGTCGGGATCTCCCTGGAATAATTCTGATACGCAGCAGCTGCAATCCTTTATTGCTTTTGCTGTTGAATTCAATCTAATTACAATAAAAGTAAAAAAAAAACTATGATTGAATGTTTTGACAATAATGAACACTGTGTTAAAGAAAATTGAAACTAAAAGCCAACCAAAAATATTGAAGTATCAGTACTAAATTGTACCTGTTCACAATAATACTACCTGACAATGAATATCCCAACTACCATGAAGGCTCCTTGACAGTAGCTACTTTGATAATAAGTGTAATTGGTATGTGCTGACCAGAAATGATGATGAGGTTAGGGTTTAGGATGTTGTTCTTTTACAATATCAACAATACTTACAAATAATAATATAAGGCAATGAAACTGGAATTGGAGGTTAGTGGATGTAGTTATGGTAGTGGGAGTGATGAAAATTGATTCTGTGAGTGACAGGGCCGATGAGTGGGATTGATGATTGTTGGATAATATTTGGTTATGTGTGATTTTAATAAACAAAATTAATTTCTTTGTGAGCAAAAAGAATCACTGGAAAAAGGTGTTGTTGATGATTGAGGATCTGAAAGAATAATTGAAAAAATGATCAATAATTTTGAAAGGGTTGCCCAGCAGATTTTCTGGCAAGACTTCTTCTGGTGAGATAAGACCAACTCCAGTAGATTGAATCAATGGATCAAAATACTCGTAGGAGTAATTGTGAACAAGATGTTGGCATATTTTTAAATGTTTTAGTCTTAGCTTTTGGCTATTTAGTATGTGGTTAACCTGAATAATGATGAACACTACAAATATAGTTAGACTACTATCATCACAGTATGATCAAAATAGCCTGATATAATACAAAGAAACTTTTGCTTTAATTTAAGATTCATATGAGCCTAATTGGGGAGATTTCAAAGAAGATTTAAGGTTTGAAAACTCAAAAATGTAATGGTGAAAGAATCATATGTAACAATAGGTTATAGTATATATTATTATTTTGATTTCAGATTTGGTAAGCTGTGACTTCAGCCTTAAGTCCCATTACTATTAACTGGACTAAAATTTGTTCATAAGCACAATTATAATAACAATTATAGTCTGAAGAGCATGGTAGTGTAGAAGAGAGTAACATTATAAGCATGCTTATGTTAAGGTTGGGACAGATTTATGCAAACTTTCTTTTCAATCTTCATAGATTTTATACATTTTCTTTTCTGTTCTTTGTATGAACTGGGTTCATTTACTCCATTTAAAAGCAAAAGAAGAGTTTTATTTTTGGGGAGATAAGTTATTACGACTTATCCATTGTGTAATATCATCAAGTAAAAACTGACATTAAAAAGTCAAAGATTACATGTAAAATATTGCAGAAAGATCACAGAGAGTAAGAGCTGCAAAATTATTTTTTATCATCACAAAACATATTAATCAAATATTGGATGAAAAAATAGTAAGCACAAATGAACAGTGTGGGATAATCATAGAGAGAGAGAGATGAGAGATGAGAATTGAGTGGAAAGTAGAACAGAAATTATACTAGAACAAAGAAGATCTAGCATAATAAGAGCAAACAAACAGCAGGTATTAAAATTGATATTGGAAGTGGTGAGTAGGGTGTTTCAAAATGACTGCAACAAAACTAGAATAAATTTATAAGTAGATAAAGAACAAAAATAAGACATTGACATGGGACTTGTCTTTTTAGTGTTGACTTCAGAAAGAATCTGTGAAAGGAACCAGAAAAAGGCAGGAATAAAGATAACTATATCAGTAGAAAAATAGAGTTGATCTTAATGATAAATGACAGAAGAAGCTAAAACACAAAATACAACATATACTACAGCAGAAGCTACAACAGAAACTACAAAAGAACCCACAAACAAACCTACTATAACACCCCCAATAGAACCTACAAACAAACCTACAAACAAACCTACATACAAACCTAAAAACCACATAACCCTAACCCTAACCCAAACTATTCAAACCTACAAGCAAACCTAAAAACAAGTGCAAAAACATACTGATAATCAAACTAACAAATAAAAAGACAAATAAACTGACAAATAAACTGACAAGTATACTGGAAAACAAACTGGCACATAAACCTTCAGAATGCTTCAGACAAAAAATATATTGATGGACCTACAAAAATGAACACATGAAAGAACATACTAATGAATCACTAAATAAACAAGTAAAAGTTAAGCAATCACATTAAAACTAACTTAGTAGCACCATTAGGAAAAAGAGTTAGGGGAGATGATAGAGTGTCAAACTAATAAAGCACTGCAAGAAATCAAAGTGGAAAAATAGACACTATGTAGAATTTCTTTTGAAAACTCAAAACAGAAAAACAAAATAATGAAATCCAATTAGTGTAGGCAATTAATATTTTATTTTACACAATTCAACAAGAATCATGTGAGTCGGCCAACATATTTTGATCTAAAAATTTCTTTGAACCATATTTTTTGAGATATTTTCTTTTGTCTACTCTTGATCTCACTAGTTGTAAAAAATAATTAATACCTGTCTTGCACCATTAAAGGCATCAAGTCAAAAGTGGATAAAGTAAGATTATCTATTGTAGCTCAGTAAGAATGGAATTAAGAATAAATTATTAAAGTAAATATGAGTTGAGTTTGTTCTGATTTCATTTGCTCTCCAATGCTCTTCTTGAATGCTCTCTCAAATGCTCTTTCATGTTTTTATACTTGTGAATCTAAAAACTGTTTACATTTGAATCGCAAGTTTGAATTGCTGAATTGCCCTTGCTAATATCCCTTAAATCAGGTTAGAACAGTACCTTATTTTTGTATAATCTTGTTCCAGATTTAAAAGAGGTTCATATTCTTACCTGATTGAATTATTGTACTTCTCCACCTTACCTTGAACGAGCTTGCAAAGGCTTGATCTTCTTTTCAATTGATTACCATATAAGCCAATTTGTGTTCTTGATTGAAACAATCAAACAGGTTGTGCACTAGCACATAATTGAAATTAATCCTATTTTCCTCTCACAAATTAAAAAACATCATACATGAAATATATTACAATGATCTCTTTTTGGATGGAAATTACACATAAAGTTTTATCCATTGTCCACTAGAACCCAGTAAATTTTGTTCATTACAATATGTATGACTGAATGACCCTTTCTGGTATGGCCCAATGATCCCAATACAGCAGTGTCTACTTGAGAATGATTTTTTTTATTGAGCTAAGCTGACAAAAACATTTCAGAAGATCAGCAGCATCAAATATGATTTCCAATCTTCCAGAGTACATGACAAGATGAGAATTGTGGTCAAGCAAATTGATAACATTAGATTTTGCCCACGTGCTGAATTTCTGAAAAAATGCAGATGAATGTCAATCATCAATAGAATTCAAATATTGGACAAATAAATCCAGTATTGACGTTGTTGCCATGCTGAAGTATCTAGCTGGGTAATTTTGGTCCATTTGGCTAGACATCCTACAGATTCTTATTCTTGTGTCACTTTGGCTGATGATAGTACTGTTAAGAGTGTGGTTAAGCAAGAAGGGTGCCAATCATTTCAAAAGATGATATTGAGTAAACAAATGACTGATAAGGTTTTCTCAAAGAAAAGGCCAATGTTTTTGATTGGTATTCTTTCTAAAATTGATTAGGAAATGGGATTGAGCAAAATGGGGTTACTGAATCATGGTTCATCATACAGATGGTGAAAATTGCTTTAACTGACTTGTTACTGGAAACAATTATACTTTTGTTAGTCATTATTTTCAAATATTATTGCAGGAATACAGAAGGCAGATTAGAAACAGATGTTGCTGTGCTGCATAAACATTGGGAGCATGCAGGATGCAAAGAGCCTTGAGGAATCTCAGATACAAGTAAGTTGGCTGGAAGCACTGGAAGAAATGGTAGAATAGTACAAAAAAAAGGTTTTAGTCACAATATTTTTTCATGAAACATACTTAGTTTTGTGTATTTTGCAGTCCTTAACAAAAACGATGATCAAGTATGAATGCAGCTCAACAATGTCATAGCACAGAAAAATTAAAGTATATCAGGATGCATAAAAACTAGTATAAATCATTCAATCTAATTTTAAATTACATTCAAGTGCACATAATTGAAAAAAAATGAAAGAAGATTCAGGGTTTGAAAATTCAAAAAAGATAACTGCAAAATTCATATTTAGAAAGTATGAAAATTTAGAACCAAAAGTTGACAGAACATAGGTTTAGCTTTTAGTCTAACTTTCAAAAATAAATACTTTGATGAAATTTTGATTGGAAGACTGAAAACCCAAGTGACTATTGCATGATAAAAATAATAATATTTTAAAACAGAATTAGATCACAATTTGGCTGGTGTTGGAACAAATTTCTGATCAATTATCCTGCCCATGTTTAGAAATTTCAAATCCCCTTTCAAGAATACTAAAGGTACTATGATTTTTCTTTTTGTTTACAAACAAAAACAGAATAATATTTGAATGAGTATGCAATATTACCAACTAACTGTGGAAACAATGTGAAAATCCTACACATAAAAATACATCCATTGTGGAAGAGCAAAGAGCATAACGTCTACAAGATTAATATTAAACACCTCAAATAACATGAAAAAAATTAAGCAATATTAAAGAAGACATTGGAGAGGAGTAGATGAAGAGGTACCTTATGAGATTAGAATGGAAACAAGGACAGAAATAATAGCAACAAGGGAAAAATGGGAGAAAGATGGGGAGAAAGATTGGGTCAAGATTAAATCAAATGTTCAGACTAGCATTAGAACAAAGAAGATCAAAACATAATTAGTTCAAACATAGACATACATTTAAAATGACATTGGAAAAGAGTAGGGA
>JALLOT010000899.1:0-17084 GCA_036939595.1 Thalassiosira livingstoniorum
AAACTAGTTATGTAAGCTCATAATATTTAGAACATCAGTTATGCTAACAATGGCCGAAGTGCCAGGAGTTTAACAACAACATACTTAACCTATTTACCGTTTGCTAGCACAATTATCACTGTGGGGCCTCCAAATGTGATTTTCAAAGTGGATGGTTTGATTTGATGAATAAATAAAGTCGGGAATTCACAATATTTTTCAAATAATTTTTAAATTACACTACAATTTCAATCCCAAATGGTGATGTGAGTAATAACAATTTAATTCATTTAAATGAGATCCTGGAAAAATTGAGGATTTGAATTTCATTGTTCCTGTCAAATGAGAAGGTCAGGCGGTATGGGACAAGCCTCTGACATACTCATAGGTGAACGTGTCATACCGCCTGACCTTCTCATTTGGGGTTTAGTGGGTCTCTACAGCATGTCTTCACAACCAATTTTCTGCGTAAATTCCCATGGTGAAAATTTCAAAAAATGCCCCTCATAATTAATCCCCCGCCCTACTAATCCAGAATACGTGGTCAACTATTGTGTGCTTGGAACCTACACCAAGTCATACAATAAGTGGTTCATGGATGGCAAACAAAGGCGGGGAAAAGACATACCAAAAACAGAAAGAGGAAAGTTTAAGGTTGCAGTACGAATGGTGAAGAAAACAGGACTTGACAGATATGAGGATTTGCCATTACATGACAATGGGGCATAAGGAGGTCTTGACAATTATTAGTGGTAATGAAATTACGGATGTCATTGGGGATGAAATGCATATTTGAATACTAATTAAAATGTTAAGAATTTTTCAATGCGTAATGAATTAATTTTTTATTTGGTTGCGCACTAAATGCTGCTCAATAAACCCACATTTGGTTCAGCTTACACCACAAACTGGTTACTGTAACCAAAAATGTACCAGGATATGTAGGATTCTACCCAAATAACCACCACCTATTTTTTCTCACAGTTACAGGTGTAACTAGTTGGTGGTGGGCAAGACTTCATACCTCCTGCTGTTAGCCCAATCCATCTCGGGTATAATATGGTATGGTAAGTACGTATTACCATAGATCGGACTACCATATTTACATACTTAGGAATTGTCTTGTAAGACTTATGAGACAATTCCTATGTTGAAAAGTCGTTGGAAGGTTGGAGCCTAAGTATTGAGTGAGTACAATAGTACTATTTACCATAATGAAACAGAATGAAATAAACAATTCCCTTCCTGCCACACTGTGGCAAGAGCTTCAGGGGCAATTTGAGCATTATATCTCCAAATTTTTTAATTTTAAAAAAGCTTATGATTGCAGCTCCCTTGTACAAACATAATTTACTTAACCCTATTTGAGAGTAGGAGTATATTAGGAAGGGCTTTGCCCCTGACGCTCTGAGCCTGCATGACCTACTACCATATGGGCAACTCTAATCCACATATTTCACAGCCAATCCCAAAAAATTATTATCTTGAGGCGTCAACACTGCTGCCATCATCCAACAACCTCAACCCCTTCACCATGCCCCGACAAATCGAGATCACCACCGGCCGCCCACCGCCGCATCAACAATCAAATACTAGCGGATTGGCGCCTCCTCATCTACCGTCAACTCACATTCACAGTACTTCTGTAGCAGCTACAACACCATCCAATAATATTCCAATTTCTGGTCAAGTTCCTTTGGGCTTTTACCCCCATCCATTTCCAAATCGGCCTATAGCAACGCCATTTCTTTCCATGCGGTCACGGCCTTACTTGTCTCTACCAAATCGCAATGTTAACGATGCCTCTGTTGATTTTTCTACTGATCCGCCTCTCCCTTTTGCATCAGCATCTGACACAGAAACTCTCGATCCATTGCCAAAATTGGAGGATCTCTATCCAGATTTTGACGCCATGTTAACTGATGCATCAACGTGTGTGTGGGATACGCCAAGCCTTCGTCCATACCAGTTGGAGGCTATTCGCATGCTACTCAACGAACAAGTCTGTGATTCCAAAGGGTTGTTGATTGGCTGAACTGGAATTGGCAAAAGCCACATTTTTCGAATGATTGGCACAACTTTGGGGAGGATTGCATTAATTTGCATTCCTCTTCTTTCATTGAGCGCAGCTCTTCTCCAGCAGATGCTTGGCGCTTCACAACTATACGGATCTGTGGAGTCTCATCATTTTGATGAAATGGATAAAAACAAAATCTATGCCACCGTCCTCCCTCAAATTAATGAAATTCACAAGCACTCCACTTCAACAATGTTCATCTTCTGTTCTCCGCAGTTTTTGGTGTCCAATCCGATTATTTTAGAAGCCATCTACAAGGCTCATCTTCGCGAAGCCTTATCTGCCATAGCCTTGGACGAAGCACACCTCTTTGTTATGCAGGCTCACTTCCGTCCGCCTATTCAAATGTTGAAAGACTTTCTTTTTGATAGGATTTTTGCATCCAAAACAAATATTAAACACCCTTGCTTCTTTGCAATGTCAGCAAAGTTCACGCTGGATTTTGTTGACCAACTGCAACAATTGACAGGCATTCAATTACCGCCACACTGCCGCCTATGGCCAACTTCAGAACACTTCCAGCAACGCAACATACTAATGGAATTGTCGTGGAATAAATATTCTGGGTCAGACTTCATCTCAAAACATTCATTGTACAAGCAATTTTTTAAAAGCTTTGGACCAAAAAACATTACTTCTATTGGCATTTCGACCAAATCCATCCAAGAGAACTGGAATTTGATTGGAACCCTACCAACAGATTTTGCTTCCTCAGTGCCAACAAATGCCACAGAGAATCCAGCTCATTTTTTATATTTTTCCTGAAGCTTGGAGTAAGTTATTTTGTTGTATTTCACTTTGCAATTGTCCTCGCTTTCAAGTAGATGGCAATGGAGTACGTAATAGTTGAGATCCTTCAATTTACGAATTTCACCACCTGGCCCTTTCAGTTTACTTTGAATGTCAAATCAAGGACATAACTGGGTTTCTTTTCCATTTTTTATTAGTACTATTCCTACGTAGAATTGACTAAAGAGACCTGGTGAATCAGGAATGTCCCTTTCATTTCTACGCAGTAAACTGACTTCTGTTTCAAATTCGATTTTTCAAACAGAAAAGAACAAAAAGTTCACTAACATTCAGGCAGCATTCAGGTGAAAAAAATCAAATTTCAAATTTCAAACTATTATTCCTGATTCATCAGGTTATTTGCTGTGAGATACCCAGTGATGTCCTTGATCCAAGTTTCAAGAAATGGATATATAATTTATTGTTGTGACAGAACAAGAGCTCGAAATTGGTTTCTGTCACTAAATGTAGCAAGTTGCAGAGTACATAAAAATAAAGTTCCTTGAATGTGATATTCCAAAACTTAAATTCAAAAAAAGACAAAAAAGGATGATTTCTGTCATTCTAAGAATGGGCATCAAGGTATTAGTGGCATTAGATGGTTTCAGGACTCATGATGAAATAGTTGGATTGAGGTATTTGGGATGATGTCATAATCTAATTCTGTTTTAATGTATTTGGTCATTTTTGGAAAAATGTCAAGAAGAGGTATTTTCAGCCTTAGACATTAGGCTATCTTTGGTTTGAGGTCCTTAGGTATAAATCTCAGAGGCTCGTCATGTTTGTATTTTTGAACAATATTCACATCTCAACCAACAACCTTAATAAAAATGATTGGTACTAATTAAGGCATCATCAAATTAAACAATCACAGCATCATGAACATGATTTTTGCTCTCAGAAGCAAATCATGCACTTCAGTATTATCTTGGGTAGTAATATTTCAATTCTAATGCATTGCAATATGTATGGGAGTTATTGGCCTTTAATCAAATTTTTTCAATGACCCAAGGAAAGATTTTAGACAAACTATGATCTCTTTGACAATGACAAAAAAATAATCATCGAACATGGGATTCCCTGGCAGCACAATGAGAAATGATAACTGGGTCTGTCATGAAAAAAGGGGTATTGTTTGTTAAAATAGTATGAAAATTGATTTGATTTATGCTTGTACCTCCATCCTCCATGGCAGACTTAATACTCTTTAAATGATTTGACTAACTATGTCTGTATACACTGCCATGGATGGTGACATTGAGCTAGTTGTTTTTCAATATTGCTGATGCAGCTGCTGCCATTACCTTCAAACTTCAAAGGCTCTACAGTCAAATGGAGCATTCTTCAATTAGATATTGTGCAACAATGATGGTGACAATGATGTAAAAGCTCTTCTCCACCAAAAGTTATGTTGGTAGCATCAACATATTACCACCACTAGAATAAAATTAATAATAGTGTATGTATGAACATTATAAGAATTTAGAATATGTTCACATACAATTAGCTCATAATATTACTAGATAGTTGGCTTGCTGTAAGTAGTTAATTAAAACATCAATGGTGACACCAAACACCATGGGATTGCCCCAGTACAATTAATCAATTAGTTAGAAATTTAGCTTTTGTTGTCCACATGGTTACATGTTACATACATCCAGCAAGAGTTTTGCAATTGGTTTGCTGATAGATTGGTTTGGCATTTTTTGGAGAGAGGGGGGGAGGGGGATGTCATCACTTTAACATTGAAGTAAACATGCAATGCTTAAACTCCTAACTCATACCTAACCCCATGATACTTACCCTCACAGGGATGCCAAAAATACTTGTGCAATTTATCAATTGATTGGAAATGTAGTATTCCATTCTGTGAAACTGATGTTACAAATTTAGCTCAAAGTACAGAGTAAGATTATCAAGAGAAGGACATAGTCTACAGAAACCTCTTCGGTTTCATTTATCTATAGGGAAATCAATATTGGAGTCCCACCTTTCTAGTTGGGCAATTAATTGAAAGTGTACGGAGGACAGTGCTCATCATCATTTCAAATATATATGCATGCATGCAAGTGAGTGCAAAGATTGTAGCAGTGAAAATGTTGCAAGTTCAAACAGGGGGCTTCCCTGTCAATGATCCCTGGGGATTTCCTTTCTGGAGCTCACTAAAGTGTGATAACAATGAGACTTTCTTGTTACTGCCATTGGTCTCGTTGTCTCATTGTTGCTGGTGCAATAATTGCTAGCACAACAATTGCTCTGCATACAAGTACAAGAAAGAGCAAGCCTTATACTGATAAGACAAAGGTGACTCTTAATTAACATTGCACCATTCAGTTACCTTGCTGTTTTTTACTTCTTGTGCCATTGCTTACTCTATTTTTTGTTCCTGTGAGTGGCACAACACCATAGACACAAAAAATCCATCTAACAGATGGGTGCCAAAATTTGCTAAACCATTATATTCTCATTGGGATCCATAATAAATCAAAACAGTTCAACAAATTTGTTGTTGATGAGGTTTAAATGTACTTCCAATATCATTGCCCAGGATGTGTGAGCTCTAAACCCTCAATATCATAATCCGCAAAAATGATTTACATGCAATATTTGATGCTAATGTCTTGGTCACATTGAATATTGATGTAACCTGCTTTGTGGTCTGAATGTTGGAAGTG
Source organism: Thalassiosira livingstoniorum (assembly GCA_036939595.1). Classification (NCBI taxonomy): domain Eukaryota; phylum Bacillariophyta; class Thalassiosirophyceae; order Thalassiosirales; family Thalassiosiraceae; genus Thalassiosira; species Thalassiosira livingstoniorum. The sequence goes on from JALLOT010000899.1 coordinate 5,521, forward strand.
CATTTCCCTACCATCATTGTTTTTAATGCCTTTTCCAATCATGACACATTCTAATCAGGCAATAGAGAAAGGAATAACATAGAACCCAGCTAATACATTTTTTTGGTGCTTCTTGGTGTGAATACAAACACAAAATTCGCACCAGTTCAATTGGAATACCAAATTATGCTCTGCATCCCCATAAATACAAAAATTAGAATTCCCGAAGTATTATTAACAAGCAAAATAATGCCCTTATTCTGCAAACAATGTTTATGCCCTGATTTGTTATGTCTTGTGGTAATATGTGTCACAAAGAATGTATTCAACATGTCAACCTCCATCTTCATGCCAATACAATCTGTTTGTATCTTCCTAAAGAATGCACATCATTTTTGTCAGAAAAAATGCCTTCTATCAGATTTAATCCAAAAAGCTCCATCTACGCATCATATATTTGATTCTTCCTAGATGACACACTTTCCCATATGTAATCAATGTGCACTAAATGAATATCATTGGGATACAACATGATACTTGTGGGATCCACCTGAGTATATCTCACTGCCAATCATGCCTGGGCAAGGTTCTGTGAAGACCAACTTTCAAGATTTCTTGTCTGATTGATGCTACATTGATCTACTTATGTCTGATGATGAATCAAAGAAATAGCAAAAAAAATGAACGAACACAAAATTTCAATTCCTGTGCAATTTGTGTCTACAAGATGTTGAAGAAATGAGCAGATGCAAAATTTGTCATCTATTTCCCATTGGTAAGCACATTAGTCATGATCTCAATGGATTCCTTTAAAAAATTGCACTGTTGACTCAGCACAATGATCACAGACAAGTGCAGATTTGGGCTGAGTCAACTTGAGCTTATTTTTGTGATCCATTGAGTGTGAAACAATAATAACAGAAAGGTGAGAGTGCACTTTTTCTGAATTCTTTTGCAATAATTGGATTACAGTAATAAGTATACTTTTTTCTATTCAGATTTGATCTCCAATTTTCCTGTGCTTTGATTTCAAACTAGTTTCATGAATCTAATAATTAATACACTTCTGCAAGTGATTGTGCCTTACTTATTAGATTCAAGCACCTATTTTTTTGAAATCTGCCCACTCAAAATTTGGAGCTCAGAGACTACACAAAGTGCTGTGCATTTGTAGTAGTTAATTCATGATTCTTGTGAGTCCTTACCCCATGAACTGGGATCTGCTCTGTGTGAGATTTGCACTTACACATCAGAAGAAAACTTCTTGCTCCCATCAATGGACAGTGTTTTTTTTTTCTTCATTTCTTGTTGACTGAAAAATTCAGAGCTTCAATCTGCTTCAATGGTGGCCTCAGCATATAATTTTATTGTGATGGGTCAGCTGCTATGTTCAATTTTTGGTACTTCCCTTAGTCCCTCTATTGATTCAGCATGGTCAGATTATCATTTTTACAAAGTACTTACATCAAAGTTCCATCCTTGTCATTGACAGAAACAATATCATAGTCATAAACATGTGTTTATTTTTCATTGCAATAATTGTCATTTCAATAAAACCATCATTCCTTTATGACTTTTTGAACCCACTACTTATCCAACATACGAAAAATATAAGAGCTACTACCAGATTGCATTTAAAAAAATAATTCTTTTTTAAGCAACTACTGCGAAAACTGAATCCAAAACACATTCCTATTTTACAAAAAGCAAAAAAAAAATGTCACACTAGGACACACCAGGAAAAGCAACATTCACAATTAGCCACACCCATGCTATCTGTCTTCTTCTCGCAAAACCTAGCTAGGTACTAGCAAAATCACACTGGCCTTCTTCGTGAACCTCCTCAAAAATGGCATCATAAATATTTTCCTTGGGGAAAATAATTCTAATCTTGGTCAACGACCAAAATAAAAACTCTTGGAATCTTTTAAAAACTCAGCTAAATGCAAAACTTGATATCAACGAACCCCCCCCTAAATAAAATTGAAAACTGTAAATAACTCCGTTCTTCTCTCCTACTGGGACAAATGAATCCCCTCTCGATTGGAAGACGAATCCAATGTCCCCTGAGTACAAATCGAATTCCTAATGCTCTGATCCTTGGCATTCAAAAACACCGAAGGATGCAAATGAATCTCTTCACACGAAATCACTTGAGTCGACCTCAAACATCCCAACGCCCCCCTTCGTCTCCCCCCTCGACCATCACCACTCAATTTATCCTTGATCTTATCCACCACCCCCTCCAAAAATTCATGAACCCCATCCCTCTTCCTCTGCGCAATGCTCTTCCTCCTCTTATTCCTTATGATGGCCGCTCGTTTGGCCGCCTCCATAATATCCTTTTGGGTAGCTCCGAACTCACGCAAGATTCTCTCGCGTTCGTGACGGAGGATTTTTTTCTCTTTGAGAAAATCGGTGGATCGGGTTTCGAGGCGGTGGGATTCGAATTCTTCGAGGGGTATGAGTGAAAGAGGGGAGTATTTCCATCCCAGCTGTTGTGTAAGAAATTAAAATAAAAAGAAATGATCAAAATACGTTTAGATTTTTACGAATAAAAATGACAGACAGCGCATCTTTGTCATTCAAATGTACGTACCTCGAGAGCTACACCCGCAGAAACGGCCGGGTTATCCGAAGCAGTCACCTCATATTCTCGAATTGACACTTGATCGAATCGAACCGTGGGCTTATTGGTAGCCTCTGCATCCTGCGGATCGTTATCATGCCTCTGCTCATCGAGGCCATCACGTGAATCCCCTGAGGCATGCGAGTCATCCCGCGACTTGGAACTTCCAATCCCATGAGGATGGAAGAGATCTCCGAAGTGTAAGTGCTTCAAGCCACCAGTGCCAATAGTGCCGATGGCACTCCAACGTCGATGATGGGATGAGGACGATGGGGACGACAAAATGGGTTCGTTCGAATCCTCTTTGAAAATGGGGCTCATGTCGCTCATGTCGCGCATGGACGTGTGGCCTTCTGCGCCTCCCGTGCCTGCGAACATTGTGTGCCGCGAGCGACCTTGCCTGCCTTGCTGACCATCGAGAACATCCAGCCCATTCACACCAGCAGGAGCATTCTTGGTCATACTGTCCCGACTGTACGAGAAACGAGGAGGTGCGGATCCTCTCATGGTCATTCGGATGGTTTCAATGGAGGCGGTGAGGGTTGACTTTCGCTTGATGCCACTGTCGTTGTTGCGTGGACTGTGGCGACTGTGGCGGCTGTGGCGGCTGTTGCAGGAGGCCAGTGATTCCGCGAGGGTGGCTACTTTCATGCAACCTCGTTGGGGCTCCGCTTTGATATTTGGACTCATTGAACTCATTTGGGTTTTTGAGGCTGTGGAATTTAATGTAGAATTGGGGTTGCCTGTTTTGGTGGCGTTATCATAGTCGGTGGTGTTGGCGGTGTTGGCAGTGTTGTCAGAGCTAACGTGGTGGACCTTCATATCGGTATTATTTGATGGACAAACTGTTCCGATCTTAGATATTATCATAATTATTTGAAAGTTATTGTTGTGCTCAACTGCTAAGTATCTGTTGTTAGAATATGAAATATCTGTTGCCCCTGGTCTTAGCTGCTCTTGCTATTACAAATTTCTTCTGCAAAAATGTGTGTTTGTGACGAAACAAAACATCCGACTTGGTGAAAAGAATTTCATTGTAAAACCATCTTGAAGCGAAGACGATTCTAATGACAGAACCACGGGATCAAATAATGAGAGCTCTGTTCTTTTTCATAATATTTTGTTTGCATTATGTGGGATAAGAACTGGCTCAGACTGGCTCTATCTGCAGGATATTATTGTTGTTCTGTCGTTTAGTATGGTAAGAAGTGTCTTTGCTGTTCGTGCATATCAGCGGCCATCAGGCGTGATAGCTGGTGATAGCTGGGCAACTCCATCCACCCGCCCAGCCAGAAGATCCAGTGTTCTATTTTGATTCTCTGTTCAATATTCCCTTGGTTCAATATTCGACTCTTTAGTAGTACCCCAAGTAGTTAAGTAGTAGTATCACCTAGTACCTAATTCTTACCAGTTCTGTTAAGAATGAAGCTTCAATACGGTACTAGAGTAGTCAGTGCGGCAGACAGTTTTTGGGTTGGTAGTGCCCGGTAGTGTAGAAAATCCTGTGTACTACAATACCATACTACATACTACTTAGAGAGAGATGAGAAGATGATTGCGAAGAGTTTCATGATTGCAAGAAAGATTGCGTTAATTGCGTGAGATTGCATGATCCTAAAGGATTCAGGGGAGCCTTATGATAAAAAATAAATATCTAATCCGTGATGTATATGTGTTTTTGAGAAGAAAAATATTTTTGAAATATAGGCTAAATAACCCAAATTAGTCAACAATCGGCAATTTTAAACATCAATACTACTCTATTACTTAGTTTGACAAAGTAAATGACTGTTATGACATCATAATGGATTAGTTGGGGGTCATATTTTGCTAGCTTTCGATTTTTACTGGTGAATTAATGATTAATGCTGAATATGTTTTTTGCTTTCAAAGCCTTCGTTTTCGCTTACGATACACCCCTGCAAATGTGCATTTGAACTTTTTGTTGTGCTTAGATAGTTGCTATTCAGGCGGTTGAAAAAAAATGTGAGACGATAGATGACCGTGTACTACTCGTAGGTAGTACCATAGATAGATACTTAGAACCCTAGAAACAATAAGAACCAAAGATGAGATTTCCTTTCTAGCATCTATTGCCTGGAAGTCCTTTCAATGAATAAACGTTTTAATTAAAATTGTAAATTGAATTATGCGTTCGCAACCATTTTCTGTGTACAGCTGATCAAAATATGGAAGAGGGTGCCATTCTGGCACTTGTTCAAAAAATTGACACTTTTGTAGTAAGAAATTGATCCTACATAATACATTTTGTTTTGAAATTCTAAGCATTTCAGACAGCTCACATGTCTGTAGGAAAATCAAACTTTTTTGTACAAATGCTTTATTGTGACTATAATTTAAACAAGTCCTGGTATGGAAGAAAATTTGATATCTACCATGTAACCACTGAATATTAGTGACTGGACTGAGTCTCCGGGGGGGTTTCTATCATGTATGGTATTTTATTGTACAATCAATATTAGTAGTGAAAAATGAAATCTGGTAGGATTTTGATTATTACAGTCAGTTCAAACAATTTTTTATAAAGGGTTCTGTTAGGAATGGTGGTTCATTTTCAAAAAATTATTTCATACAAGCTGCAGAAGAAGGGGTTACTCATTTGAATTATGCACCAAACGTTGCCGTCTTAATCAAACATTGCAGCTCTTTTGAAAACAATCTTACATTTTTTTGATGTTTCTGTGTGACATTTTTTAGTGCTATATTACTATAAATAGAGTTCTTTAGTCAGAGATTGTTTTCATCAAGTATTATAGCTACAAATTTTCTGAAATTTTCTGAAATATGTAATTTGACAAAAAAAAATACCAAAATCATTCAACCCTTACAAGTATTTCTCACTGTAAAAAATTAAAAGGTGCTCTGTTCAAAAAACTTGATAAACTGAAAATGTTGATGCTCTACAAATTATATTTACAATTTATTGCTAAAAAGTAACATCCTTGGTACTAAGTCCTAATCTAAACTTTATGGGAGTGGCAAGTGGTTCACCCATAGTCAGATAGGCCAAAGAAAATCCATACCATGTTCAAATATGTGGCAGAAATAATGAACTTGAACAGATATTCCAAATTTAGTGGGACATAGCCGTTGAAACCACAATTCACCAAAGACATTCTCACCTTATTATAGGCTAGGTGACACAGAAAAAGCTAAGTACACATCACTTAATAACTGGTACCTGTTTATACCGGCACCCAACCATAATATAAAATACCAATTTACAGTGACTATTTACAATCAGCCAAAATACATGATTTGTTAGCTATGATTGAAACTTGTTGTTGGATGAGGTGGAATTTCCTCCAGCAGCAAAACCAATCCAATGACACAGGTAATTTGAAAACATATTGTCTTGAATGGGATTCAAGATATTGTTTTTATTGGGAAGGAGTACTACATCACATCAAAATATTTATAAAACATTAAACTTATCAAAAAGTATACATTAAAAATTAGAAAAAGATAAAATGATGAAGTCTGAAACAAACTCAAATACAAAAATGGAAAACATATCCAAATTTTTTCATCATCAAAAATAATTTTTTTAAGTTTTGCCATGGAATCTGTAAAATCAAGTATTGTTTCTTCTCTTTTAAGAAATTGAATATCATTAAGTGAGTTATTCTCAAATGAAATAAGTGGGATGAAAATCTTGTAATTGATTGAATCATAATATCCACATGGACACTACTAATGAAAGCAGCAATGTACTCCAATGAATTTCATAAACTAATTGTTAAGCTTATGACTGCCCAAGCCAGAACATAGATATCTACTTAAATAAGGTTTTATGGGTATGTACCCCTTGAATAATCTCATTGTGCATGACATAAAAAAACTGATTCTGAATTTAGTTTTGTTGGAAAGTTTATGCATGTGGGCTCAACAACAGATGGCTAAAATTTTCCTGGCCTTATCAAGTGTTCATGAAAACTTTCCCCAGGAACAAGATAAATCTATTTTTATATCGGTTCAATTTAATCTAAAATCAACTCTTTCTGATATACTTTAAAAAATATTTATTTTGGATTTATCAAAACCAAATAATCCATTTAAGGTAACACAAATTTTATTTTAGGTAAAAAAGGTGTAATTTATTCAATAATATTGATAAGGGCAAGCAAAAAAAGATTGATGTGCCAATGTCCAGTTTGCCTTGGATGAGTATGGTGTAAAATCAGGGGTATTCCATCCATGGGAGACAAAGAAGGCCTTGAGTTGTTGCTTCAACGTAGTATTGGAGAGTCAGCAGTGGATATCTGGATTCCTTGTGCTGGAGCTGTACGCATGATACATGCTGAATGGGTGAGTGTCTTTCTGCTCAAAGGGGACGTTGGATGTAAATGAAGTCATGGTGAGTTATCAACTGCTGCTAGGCTTGTGTAGTTGGCAGAGGATGGGAGGAGGTTGTAATGGAGACAAAGGATCCATAGCACCTCCCCCAGCATAAAGGATGAATACCTATATTGAGCTGAATTAATTGAATTTATTATGAAATTAATTTACTGGTCAATAGGATGAGGCCAAATCCTGAGTCATCAAGCTTGACAACAGAGGACAGACCTCAACAATGAGGTCAGCAATATTAACCTTATGACTAACTCTGCTTGAACCCATCTTCTTTAGTAAACTGTTACTACATGAGTCAACTTCTTCTTTGCTTTCCACAGCTGTCCTAATATTTGATTTTCATTGTTTGAAAAACACGTATTTTTAATTCTTTATGTTTGAATCCCTTAAGTTAATTTTTTGTCTGAATAAATATTGATTTTTTTTAAATTCTACTATCACAATATGAAAGGTAAAAACAAAAGTAAAAAATAATATCAAAGATTCAGAGAAAAATGCAATTGATTCAATCAAAGTATTGAATATTTACTAATTACCCTGGTTTACCTCTTCTTATGAAAAAAATACCAAAAACCACATAAATTAAATTCATTTCTTATGATTGTTGTGTCTTAGTGTCAAAAGCACTGTCAGAACTAAATATTTCTTTTGCCTTTTTTGTGGTATCAACACTGATCTATGCTCATTAGCATAGAACTTCTGATAAAAATTGTTTATTTTGATGATCATTCTTTTGAACTCAATCACATTAATTACTGCAATTTGTTCTCTATGTAAAAAAAATAGTACTGAAAGATAGAATATTTCAAATAAGAGAAATTTTACAATTAATTTTTTCTCATTGCACATTGATCATTGACCATTGTTGCCCAATAACAATAACTTGTCCCATCATCACTTTTCATAGGTGTCTTAATTTTGACTTTACTAACTTTAGACCCAAGAAAATGTCAATATGCCATAACTAAACAGTGTTTCAATATTTACTCATAAAACTGTGTTACATTATGGACAAATGAACTCATCAAAATTTAGACATAAAAACTTTTCCACAAATTTGAAAAACAAACACAACCAGAGGTCATTAAGCTGAAATAATTGGAACTTTGAAAGAATCAAGGCTATGATGTAGTGTATCATTGGTTGTCCCTTCAGATTCAGCCATGTTTCAGGTTATAATGATGGTGCAAGGAGAAAATTGTGAGTTTTTAATAATGTCAAAATATGTGATAATGGCACTCTGTCAATCTAACAGTTTTAGATTTTGTTCATTTCCCATTTCACATTGTTCATTTGTCTAAAACAATTGTAATTTAATTGTTGCTTGCATGGTAATGAGCTATATCATTTATGATATTTGTGTAGCATCCCCTTTGGAGAACAAAGTTTGAAATAAGGATTGAGTGCTTTTGAGACAAAATGGATTCATTATTTTGTTTTGCCTTTTCATCAATTTAATCTGGCTGAGTTTTTAGAATGCAAAATATTCATTTAAAAGAGGAATCTCATGTTTTGATACGTATATTTTTCTGCAAACCATCAGAATAGAGCACTTATCCAAATATTTTGGGTATTAGAGAATATTATTGCATTTTTATATTGATATCAGACAATTTGTTGTGTCTTTTTGTAGAGATGTTTTTTCATTTTATTATATAATCCCTGTTGATTTTATTTTCATAATAAGAAGAATTCACTACATTGAAACCTCTTTATTTTATTCAGGACTTATACCCATATCTCATTCTTGTGATAAGGAACATTCATCTTTGAACCTTCAACCAAAAATTTTTATGCTTACTCATTTTTTAGTGTCATTATTTAATCTGTTACTGCTTTTTCCACTTAAAAGAACATAGAATAAACTTTTGTTTTATTCAGTTGAACTTGTAAGATTAGTACTTTATACAGTTAGTACAGATGATTAAAAAAATATTCTACTGTTTATTTACCTATTTTACACCATTATCTGATAGAAATGTTCAATTTTTTTACATGAATATTGACAGCAAAATTAACATCAAAAAGGAGAATTATTTGCTACACTTATTCAGCAAAATTAAACATTAAAAAAAAATGACAAAAGAGTTCAAACAACTAACTGACAATAAAGGCCTCAAATTCTAGGACTTTTAGCAATGAAAAGTTAAACAGAAATATTGGTGAAGAAATTAAAATTTAAAACAGCATTTTATCATTGAAAATTATACTTTTTTATACTGTTTGTTGAAAACTCTTCTTATTTTTAGAAATATTAAAATAGAGATTCTATTCCCTGTAAAAACATAAAATCATTTTTTTCCCTCTTTTGTAAGTATCCTAAGGGTTCCTCTGAAATACTTGAAATTGATATTTTATCCCACTTTACTAGAAAATTAAAATAAAATTGTGGACAAAAAGACTTTGAAAACAACTTTGAAAAGTTGCCCATAACAATCATGACCATAGTTAGATCATGCAATGTTTGATCATATTATTTCCCCTTGCTAGCACTTTAATGAAATGTGGCCAATCTCCCATTAAATTAATTAGATTACCTATGAGATTCAAATAAAGATTCAATACAATAATCACAAGTAAATGACTACATTTTTGACTCATTCCCATATTTTCCCAAATTTGACTCAAAGATTGCTTACAATGACTGGTCATCATCATTATCATGATCATGTAGAAATCTTTATAAGAATCATTTCAGTGCAACAGCCCTTAAAGCATTGTTGTATAACCTTCAATATAATTTTTATTGAACAGATTTTTCTGAATTAGTTAATTTTATTATTAGTTAAGCCTCTGGTGCCAATTCTGGACACAGTTCACAAAAGGTGTCCAGAACTGGCAAGTGTTTACAGAAATGAGTTAAAAAAGACCAATTTCAAAGTCTTTCAATCATCAACCATAGTCATTTAAATAGCAAGTTCTTGGTTACTATTGGTGACTACTTTCTCTGTTCCACAAAGAATTGTCTTTTAGACACATTTTTCTGTCCCTCAAAAAATTGTTTTTTTGTACCAAGTCCTATTCCTGATTCTACAGATGACCAACGATACACCTTCATGATGGCTCCTGTTGACTGAACTCTCCAACATTGTGGATGTCATGGTGGAAATGGACATTTTAATATCAATGTATGCAAAACTTCTTTACACAGCCTTTATCTTAATTAGGTCTCTAAGGTCATGGCACCTTGAAATGCATCGAAAGACCTGCTAAAAGCCTTGATCAGGTTAGTTATATTATGGTGCCAGCAGGCTCCACCCCCTGACCAGGGCATCCATTTTGACTTTGTTTCTGTCTAATTTTGATGGGACAAAGCACATAAGTGGTTGACCATGGTCAGATGTAACTGTCTGTTGCATTGTTGCCGGCAGAGATGATGTCTCTACAATGAATGCAGGACATTTGTTACCATTTCGGTAGAAATGGGATTTTTTGCTGCTATTTTGGTGGTGAAGACTCGATGGAAGACCCAGGGTGTAATACATTATTGAAAAGTTAAGGAAGAGAAGAATCCAAAATGAGTAATGAGAAAATTATTGGACAATCACAGCCCTTAATCAAGCCAGAAACTCAACACAGAAAATTATTTGTCTCTTAATTTTTACTCCTAGTATTCACAACTATCTACATACCTACTGTATTCTTGGATTGCTATGATAAAACATTGACTTTGGAGGCGTTCAACTCTTTCAAAAACCAATATTTTTTGATCTGATTTTTTCACACACAAGTTTATTGCATTGTTCAGTGTGTAGTTACGTTTTCAATTTTCAGAATGGGTTTAACATTTTTGAAGGAGCTGAATGCCTCACAAAATTGTTGTACACCTCTCTGAACAGAATATTTTGAGAAAAAATCGTCACGAAAATAAAGGAAATAAAAGTTATTTTTAAACAAAACACAACTAGTATTTCAATTAATGTGTATTATGTACCATAGGGTACCATATTGTACTACATGAACAGACTTCTACAAAATAGAGTTTTATTCCCTTGTCATTGCTTAAGTTTAGCTTTAAGAGAATAAATAATGTCAGAAAAACTTTGAAAACTGTGAGAATACAAGCAAATTAACTAATCAATATCTACTTAGCATAAATTATAATGAACTCATGTGTATGGTGTTTTTTTGACCAAACAAATTGATTGGGAATCTTTGTTTTATTCAAAATTGATTTAAAAAAACTCGGAATTATCATAGCAATCCAAGACTAAGTACAGTACTTCGGAGTATCTAGGTACTTAGTTCAAGCAAGCCTCAATGCTGAGCAATATTTTGAACCCCTGCGAAGGACCATCAATGACCGACTTTGCAAGATCATGACTGTTTATTACGAGTAGGATTAATGTTTCTCTGCTGTAAGTACTTGAGTGGTACCATACTAACTATTGCCTCGAATCATTGAACAAAAAAATGATCTTATGTATGTAGGTATGGTAAGGTATGGTACATACAACATGATCCTTCGAGGTTAGAATACAACATCATAACATGAGGCTGTGTTTATAGAATCATGTGTCTCGGGAACTCATGAGTCTCTGGCACAGATTATCAGACTCACCCCATGTAGACCTACCTATAG